>CM077284.1:37273932-37473932 GCA_039654925.1 Anguilla pacifica | reverse complement strand
ATTTCACGCATTGAATAGCTATGTCATGGTGCTGCACTAACAAAGTCACAGACTGGTAAACCTCCGGTTGAATGATTGAATCCCGCCTCACCCTCAGGCAGATAATTTCCTCTTTGACACTAACATTTTCTTACGCTTATATTTGCTTTACCAAAACTCACTCACGGCCACCCATATGCATTTCATGACGACAACGCCACGTTTCTACATTGATATTACCTCACCCTGTTCTCTATCTAACCACATACAAACAATTACTACGTATGTACGTTCTGCAACTCCCCATTAAAACATTACATTTAAAATCATGACTCACTCATAATTATAACTACTACTGAACACGAGAAAAGCACATCAGTGCAATAGACTTCACACGTAACTTAACTCTCTACTTTAATGACTAATGCTTTATACAGACTGTTATATATACCGTTCGATAAGGAAACTAAGCTCGCTCATGGTCACTTCGTTTACTTCGCACTATAGTCTGTGATCATGTCAACCTTCCCCTACATGCCCATTCTGCTAAAACATATTGTTTCAACCACGCAATTTCATCATTTCTCCTACTTTATCTCACACTGTTGTTATTTTCTTATATGCAAAGCCTGCTGGGACATATGCGTCTGCTCCTATTCTCCACTATCAAGTTTTCCAGTTCTAGCTTAGCAAAACAGCGAAGATGATTCCTACCTGCAGATAAGCCTATCAAAATGCCTTATAAACCTTACAAACACTAAAAGTGCATCTCCACAAAATAACAGACAACGGAGCAGGACAGAAGGGTACACAACTTGCGACCTACCGAGCTCTGATTCTACGGGCTTGCTGATTCTTTTGTCAATCAAGGCTCGTTGGATGGCCGTCAAATCCGTGAGTACATACACTGGCCATATTTCACCTGCATTTCTGATGCGTTTATGCTTACGCCAACGCACCCTTCTGAAATGTTTTACATATATAGCAAACCGAAACTGCTAAACGGTACAAGCTCATCAGTCTGTACAAATGTACACAACGATAGCCATAATCCACAACCGTTTCTTACAGGGTCACTTCGCATTTCTCACTCTCATAATAAAATGCTTTGCAAAAAGAAATGATATCTCATAAAAAAACATGTTTTCAACATACAAAAATGCCAAGTTACTCACATATACAAGACATACACCGTCTATAACTCATTCATTCACACTGCCAAAATCCAGGCCTGCCATTAAAAGTACTGATATCAAAATTAAGCTAAGTTACAGTACTACAAACAATATAGGCTATCTTGCCTCACCGAAATTAAATAAGATGTATTCCAAAGCAATGCTACCCAATATTTCCTCAATTCTCAAGTCAGATCAAAGTGTCAAATATTTCGAACTGCCTCATAGAACACATTGAAATTCATGTATAAAACTGCTGGTGAGTAACTACAGTCAGCATATTTATCCAGAAAACATATGTTTATACTTGCTTCTGAACTGAATTTGAGTAAATGTACAAGTTATTGTATATTTGCTACGTACAATAAATACTGCATGTGAAATACATATTGTACATACATACATAGAGAACTTCTTTATCCCCATGGGGACATTTCCCTCGCAGCATGTTACATTCACATTTACGAACAGACATTTATACCAAGAAACATACAATTATTCACGCAACAGAAAGCCTGGGCAGCGAAATACATACATACCAATACAAATTGGACATATAGACGCCTATTCAATCAATCTTGACTGTGAGAAAGCCATCCACACATATGTTCGGCCTGTCCATGTACTGTATGCTTATACACACAGGGCCAAGTGACTTGAAAGAATTGAGGAAATATTGGGTAGCATTGCTTTGGAATACATCTTATTTAATTTCGGTGAGGCAAGATAGCCTATATTGTTTGTAGTACCGTAACTTGGCGTCATTTTGGTATCAGTACTTTTAATGGCAGGCCTGGATTTTGGCAGTGTGAATGAATGAGTTATAGACGGTGTATGTCTTGTATGTGTGAGTAACTTGGCATTTTTGTACGTTGAAAATGTGTTTTTTATGAGATAGGGGTTTACCGCTAAGAGATCCATTCCAAGATGGCGGAGAAACTGGTATTTAAAAAAAACAAAATTTGGCCACGAATTTCAAGTGCTTACAACTTTTTACAACAATAATTTAGGAAATTGAAATAGACTGGGCATGAAGAGGGCACTACTATGATGTACCACGTCGACGCAGTTCCAGATATCTAAAAAAACAAGGAAATTACAGGCATTTGAAATTTTGGCAGGAAGCTAATGCTAATACAACGCTTTAACACTAGAACTGCCAGGATTCGTTGTATACCTAAAACCACCAACGGGTAAAATTTACCCGCACATCTATTTTGCGTTGATATTGCTAAAAACTGTATTCTATTACTGTAGTAACGCATTTGTTTCACAAGGGGATGTCTAATATCACGAAATAACTAGGCTTAATCATCCGTTGTGTTTTAGTCCTATTGTTTTAGGCTATATTTAAGATGGTCTGATTGCGTAAGTCAGTAAAGCCTACAAGTTGTCACAAAAAAATGCAGAATATTGAAGAAAAATGTGTGTATCTGTGTGGTATGATATTATAACAAAACTGAATCCATCATATACTGAAATAGTCCATGAAGAAACTGGCCTATTTGTATATTGAAATGACCATATAAACAACCGTGTTAACGAATGATTTCACCTTGCAACATTAGATGCATTGATATTATACTCAAACATTTTGACCTAATCATGCATTAAAACGTGCATATGAACAAAGTCATATTATAATACTTCAAGCAGCCTTTACATCAAGGTAATACACTTTCATGTCAGTAGATGGTGGTCTGGTGCTGCTGTGGATCCACTAGGAGACCGTAGCTACAAGCTCAGCTCATGCGCAGCTCAGAAATAAACAAGCTCTGGTTTGAGCAGGGCGCTAGCTTTGGTCCTCTCTCTATCAATCCACCGGTACTGCAAAACTTGTTTTTCTACCTTTAGCTTGGTTCAGGATCTAATGTGAATGCAGTATTAATTGTTTTGTAATGTTTTAACATGATTTTGAGATGTGTGTTATGTGTAGCAAGCTTCGTTTTGTAGCTAATTGTTCAGACGAGCGTCGTCAAGCTGAGTAGTTGTTTCCATGAACTTCAGTTTCACACAGTAGTTTTATAAACTGTTTTTATAAAACGGGTAGCTCAATCAATTCGCTTCGGGCCAAACAACGCCACTTAGCTGTGATATAATAACCATATACCACGGCTTGTCGTGAGCTACTGCTTAAATATATAGGCTACACAGTGCATTATAGCCTGTGAAACCTAACCTGCTTCCCAGGCCGGTGCCAGTCCAATTTTCACCTAGGTCTGGTGCCGGTAACACAGACATCAATGCAATTGAGTTATTGAGATTTACCTTATCGATAACAATATCGATTGTGAATGAAAACAATGAACGTTTGGCAGCAAGCTAATGCTAATTTAATGCAAATTTCAAGTGCTTATAACTTTTTAAAACAATAATCTAAGGACTTGAAACGGACTTGGCATGAAGAGGACACTACCATGTAGTGCCATGTCGACGCAGTTGCAAATATCTCAACAAACAAGGAAATTACAGGCATCTGAAATTTTGGTTAAAGCCAATGCTAATGCTAATATAATGCAAATTTCAAGTGCTTATAACTTTTTACAACAATAATCTAGGGACTTGAAACAGACTGGGCATGAAGGGGACACTACCATGTTGTACCATGTCGACGCAGTTGCAGATATCTCAGAAAACATGGAAATTACAGGTATTTGAAATTTTGGCAGGAAGCTAATGCTAATATAACACTTTAAAACTCATCTTCTCATGAACGTTTTACCTGATTCCAACACCATCGCACATATGTACTCCTGGGTATTCTCTCCATCAAGGGTGATACGTCGTTTCGTTAAAAATTGTGTGATTTGTGGCGTGACAAAGTCAGCACTTTAATCTAATGCACATTCATGTTTTGAAGCAATGTTTCTCATGAATCGGAAGTTGGATCGTCTCGTACACATGTAGATTGTCCAAAATCCTGAAACCTATGCCACTAGGACTCTTTTCTCCTTCGCCTTGTATTTACCTGGATTGGACATGTTCGTAGGGCCTTGCATTGCTGCTTGCAGCTTTATTCAGGGGTCCTACGAAGTAGGAACCCTATTGTTTTTGTTAGTATTATTAGGGGTCCAAGCAGCGAAGCTGGTGGAACCCTATTTTATTTGTTAGGATTATTAGGGGTCCAAGCAGCGAAGCTGGTGGAACCCTATTGTATTTGTTAGGATTATTAGGGGTCCAAGCAGCGAAGCTGGTGGAACCCTATTGTATCTGTTAGGATTATTAGGGGTCCAAGCAGCGAAGCTGGTGGAACCCTATTGTATTTGTTAGGATTATTAGGGGTCCAAGCAGCGAAGCTGGTGGAACCCTATTGTATTTGTTAGGTTTATTATTATTATTATTTTTCTCTGCTAAAATTGTCTGAGGCTCAGCAACCATAAGTTGTAGCCCAACCAAATTTGGTAGGTGGGTTCCTAGGGCCCCTCACTACTCAGGCACTACAAATCACCTATGTCGGCCAGATGGTGGTGCTATAACAAAGGGTCATACTTTAAAAGGTTATAACTCCCACACCGTAAGTCAGATCAACACAAAACTTCATCGACCGATGCATCTAAATGTGCTCTACAACTTTGCCACTGGGACCACCTATGTCCGCCATATTGTTTGCCTGACATTTGGACTTTATTATTAGGTGGGGTGTGGAAGAGCTGGAGCTCCAAATCTAAGTGTTACGAGATCTAGTAAACTTCTTTACGGCAAGTGACATCCATGGCGACGCAAGTAATCCGACACCGTAGGGTCCAGTTTTTAATCAGTGAGGGGAGGGTCTGAACGTCGGGGAAGCAATGGAAGACAGTGCCAGCCAGAATGCATGCTAGGCTACCAAAAGTTTGTTAGTAAAAGCTTTTTGAGAGAATGAATAATTACTTTTCTTGAGCCTGGATCCATTTGAAGACAGTATCGGGTGAGTTAGTTTAGTCTTTGAATCTGTCATTATGCTGAGAAATAGCTAAACCATTTTATTGATAGTATTTGAGTTCCTGTGCAAACGCGCGAAAATACGCTGGTATAATAAAACAATGACGGTCATACATATATAGTCCGCTTCGTTCCGTTGCTACCATAACATAACAGACTATCTTGTGTCTACAGCTGCAGTTTCTCACTGCAATTACTAATATTGAATATAAACAAAAGATGCAATTTATGCTGTACTCTGCCAATGTCTAAATAAATAATACGGTACTCTGAGCATAAGAAGCAGTTAGCATGGATGGTGAGTTGATATTTCGTTTTTTGCTACTAAAAGTTTGTTAGTAGCTTTGAGAGGATGAATCATTACTTTTCTTTGGCATGGATCCATTTGAAGACAATATCGGGTGAGTTCGTGTAGTCTTTAAATCCGTCATTATGCTGAGAGACATCGCATTCTCAATTTAATCTCTAAATTGACCGTAAGCTTAGGGTTGTAACTAGTTAGCTGTTTCGTAGGTGACTTAGTTAATGCACTCGTCTTAACTGTTGCTTGTATTTTTGCATAGACTGCGTTGTTGCTGTTCTTGTTTGTGTTAGTGTTAATCAGTTTAACCTACAGGGTCCAAGTTGAACTATGCAGTTGTTCCCTGCACTTGGAACGGTACTTCTCTCTAGGGTTTTCAACACACTTGTTCCTGATTATGATTATACACTTTGTTGTATGTCACTCTGGATAAGAGCGTCTGCCAAATGCCTGTAATGTAATATTCCGTAGCAACAAGATAAACCCAACATTAGCCCTAAAATATGCCAATACAGCAGTGAAAACGCTTCTCACTGATTAACGAAATGAACGAGACAAATTTTTTAAAAATTATACCATGTCATTCTACAGTCAATATCTGGGTCTAAACATTGAATAAATATAGAATTGCACCAATGGTTTTACCTGTAGAGACGTCCCTTTTGTGACTGAGTGGTCATATATTGTCTTGGACAATCCGTCTGTGAAATATATGCGCATTTGTGATAACAGGGTAGGCTACCTTCAAAAATAGCTGTGCGTAATACCACACCTGTTGCTTACGGCGTTGTTTTTAGTACAATTTGGCTTGATTGACTATTCATTTATTCAGTTGGTGACAGTATAAGCTTTCTAACGATGGATAACATGTCTGATTTTGCTGTTGGAATAGCGTTTTATAGGTCAGCGTAACCGAAAATTTTCTTATTTGCCAATGTCTAAATAAATAAAACGGTAGGCTACTTTGCGTGCAGCACGCAGATCGCGAGTTGATATTACGTCTTTTTCCCCGTTTTTTCTCAATGTCGTATTTATTATTTGAAATGTGCATTCATGTGTTATTATTCTATCTGTCTCTGTGGCGCTCTGAAATGTGCATTCTCTGCTAAGCTGAGCAATGGATTGGAATATGTGTCTGACGTAGTGTTGCACGGTATACCAAAACTTCAGCACTTTCTCGGTACTTAAAAAAATTTTTTAAAAAAGAAACGGTTCGGTATTAGAATATTCCGACGTTCGGTAGTTTTGAGTCAAATGTAAAAGCCAGGGAAAATTGTCTCCTGCATTACTGATTTAGAGGATGAAAAGTGTAATTTGTCAGAATCTTTGCTAGATGGCAGTAGCAACTAAGGTTGCCAAGTGAGGTGACGTTGCACTTGTGCACTCACTCGTTGATACAGCGCAAGCTTCGACTCAGTTCATTTTAGTAGTAACAGGTGTTCTAATTTGTGAATATTTTATTATAGGAAGATGCTGTGTTGTTATTAAAATATGCTGTTTTTAGATCTATTTAAAAGTAAAAGACCTGTTTAAAGATTATTTAGTTTACAAATGTTTAATTGTTGAAATATATTTGATATATTTTTCTATTGTTTAGTGTTGTAACACTATAGGCCTATGCTTATTAATATGTTGAAGAGGCTTCAACTTAAAGGTTGTTAATAAACCTGGTTTTTAATAAACCGTGAATTCGAAAATGAGGTCAACCCTTGCGGACATTATGTTTCTGATCTATTAAGGTAATTTCAGTATCGTTAGGTACCGAGTATTGAATCAGTATCGTTTCGGTATCAATTATCGTGATACTAAACCTGGTATCGGTATCAAAGTCAAAATTTTGGTATGGTGACAACACTAGTGTGACACCTTTTTTAGTTGTGGCATGGAAGCGCTGCAGCTGTACATACACACCGGGCCATCTAAGTGTTACAACATGCCATCTAAGTGTTACAACATAGTAAAGGCCTTTATGGGAAGCGGCCAGGACACATCCATAGCGACGCAACTAAGTCATCTGCCAGCATGTCTTAGCACAAAATTGGCCATAAGTCATCAATATTTTATACAATCATCCTGATATTCAGTAGATATGTTGGGTGAAGGTATATGATCATGAGGACGAAGCCATTTTAAAATTGCTCCATAGGGGGCGCGATAGTGCCAATGCTTGGACCCCTCCCAACGCTGCTTGCGGCTTTAATTAGGGGTCCTACGAAGTAGGAACCCTATTGTTTTTGTTATTATTATTATTATTATTATTATTATAATTATTATTATTATTTTCCTGGAAATGGTCAAATAACTCAAAAAGTCCTTTACCAAAAATGGTATAAATTACCAGGTCGAAACTAGAGACCATGAGTAACTATGCCAGAAATAATGACCATGATTCGTCCATAGGTGGCACTATAGTAACCAATTCAAAAAGCAAATTTCAAAATGCTGGCATTTCCACCCTGTTTGATGAAAATTCATGAAACCAGGTGTACCTGTGTCATTCCTCATGAGGAACAAATATGCCTCAAGAACCCATAAAGTCCGCCATGATGGATTTTCCTGCAGATTGAAAATTTGGCAAAACATATAAAAAGTTTCTTCTAATAAACCGTAAGTCCGATTGGTCCGAAATTGCCCTTGTACATGTATGGTGCATGTCTCCCTATAGGGTGTTAACCGCTAAGAGATCCATTCCAATATGGCGGAGAAACTGGTATTTTAAAAAAACAAAATTTGGCAACAAATTTCAAGTGCTTACAACTTTACAACAATAATCTAGGGACTTGAAACGGACTGGGCATGAAGAGGGCACTACCATGTTGTACCATGTCGAAGCAGTTGTAGATATCTTAAAAAACAAGGAAATTGCAGGCATTTGATATTTTGGCGGAAAGCTAATGCCAATGCTAATATAATGCAAATTTCAAGTGCTTATAACTTCTTAAAACAATAATCTAGGGACTTGAAATGGACTGGGCATGAAGAGGGCACTACTATGATGTACCATTTTGACGCAGTTGCAGATATCTCAAAAAACAAGGAAATTACAGGCATTTGAAATTTTGGCGGGAAACTAATGCTAATGTAACGCTTTAAAACTCATCTTCTCAGGAGCACTTTACCTGATTTCGTCCCCATCACACATGTGCACTCTTGGTTATTCTCTCCATCTAGGGTGATAAAGACAAGTCGTTTTTTTATAAATTGCGTGATTTGTGGCGTGACAAATTTAGCACTTTATGCTAATGCACATTCATATTTCAAAGTATTGTTTCTCATGAACAGGAAGTTGGATCGTCTCACGCACGGGTATGTAGATTGTCCAAAATCCTGAAATCTATGCCACTTGGACTCTTTTCTCCTTCACCTAGTATTTATCTGGCTTGGACATGTTCGTAGGGCCCCGCATTGCTGCTTGCAGCTATATTTATTATTATTCTCCTGTATTTTGTCCAATAACTCCTCCATACATTGATAACTTTTTGTCCATTTCGGCACACAGATAGTCCATGCCACGCGTAATCTGGCCATAAATTAATGGCATAGATTGGCCCATAGGGGGCGCTACAATAAGCAGTCTAAGTCAAAGGCTCATTGTTGCCACCACCTTTGTCCTAGCGAAGTGAAACTTCATACACATATGCAGCTTGACATTCTGAACAATTTTGCAATTGGAACCTATAATGTCCGCCTATATTTTATTTCCGCCATTTTGAATTTTGAACAAAGCCATCTTATGCGATTTGAGAACGAACTCATGTGGAGATGCATTCTGATGCCAGGTGTGAACTGACATTTGTCTCGACTGAATCTAGACACAATCTGGATATATCTGGATACAAAGTACATGTCTGATCAGGGCCTCTGACTCTCTCACCCAGAATAAACCAAAAACAGACTTAATGATCAAACAAGGCCATTTCAGGGCATTATATAGAGCTTTATCATGTAGATAAGGTTCAGTGATCTTTTTGGCCTACCGTATATAAGGACAGTGACTCAAATAGTTTCAGGCCAAATATCAAAATTAAGGTTTACCAAGGGGGGAGGGTAGTTGGGTGAACTGAAGAGTGCTCCAGGCTTGTGTGTGGTTTGGATGTGGATTAGCACAGTAGAGTAGCTGTATGCACATCCAATCAGTATTTGGCCATGTGCAGGATAAAAGTACATGTGAAGATTGAAAGAAAATGGATATCCGCACACTGGATTACAGCATGCAAAAAAACCAAAAGTTTTTTTAACTATTATTCTTATATGATATGTAAAAAATGATTTACTTGTTGGTTGTTGGTATGCCGTTTGATACTTTTTCTATTATGTATCTATACATTTTTCTATTGTGGTATTATTAAATATTTGTATGTATTTGCACTACGTTTTTGCTATATTATCGAATGGCCAGTGTGCTATGGCCTACTTAATTGGCTGACAGTGATGTCGATGTGATGTCATTGGCTTTCTGCCTATATATACCTTTTTTTGCCTGTCTTGGGTTAACTGGTGATAATGTTAAAATCCAGTCTCATTTATTATGTCCATTTAAAATTACGATAAAGGGGCGGCAACGATTACGTCACCAAAACAAGAGGTGACACTGATTACGTCATCAATGACATAGACAGAGGGGTTTCCCTTACTGGGAGTTGTAGTCCATTCTGTTGGCCCCAACACCTGTCATGTGAGTCATTTGCCTGATGAAGACCCTGTTGGGTTGAAACGTTGCTTTGCTTTTTTCGTCAATAAAGTATTGGGAGCTGTAATCCAGTGTGCAGATATCCATTTTCTTTCAATCTTGGATGTGGATTAGGCCAGTGCTAGTAGAAGGCTTCAGTAAACAGGACAGTATGGTTCCTGTTTGGCTTGGGTAAGCTCAACCACTTGGCACTTGCAGAGTGTGGCCCCATGCTATGCACTTCCAGGGCTACAGTCAGTACATGGGCTATCTCCAGTGTCCGACTCTCCAGCTAGGCAGGACAAACAAATCACTATTTGTTCACTAACATTTATCTTCATACAAGGGTTGAAAACTACACACAAAATGAAAGCTAATCTTCCTGTTGACCTATCTTGTGTGTTTGCGTGGGAAAAAACAAACAGTCCTTTTGAAAAAGCATTTTTGTTGGCCTGTACTTGTATCATGGGTAACTGTTTCTTGGTGAGTTGGTAAGCTCATACCACTGTCCACATTCCAAACTCCTCCCACTTCTCTCGTCAGTTTTCTGCTGCATCTGCAAAACCTTCCCTTTGACTAAATGTTTTACACATATTGGAAAAATGCCCAAAATATGGCCCATCAAAGCAGTAACCAGGCCTGAGTGGCATTTATACCAAATGTCAAGAGCAAGCAGAAGGTGCTTTATTGAACGGAGTGAATCGATCACCTTTATGATGTCGGCTGCCATCTGACACGATAGCATTAACATAATGTAAATGTGGCCAAGCTCACCAGGGGCCCCAGGGTACAGCATTTCCCCATGCAGGCCTGCACTTGAAAGCAGTGTGGGCTTCAGGCTGACAGATGTCCCTGCAATGCAATGACGATGAGTTCTGTTTCAGGACCCTGTTCATCCACAGGCCATAAATGGTGACTGCACTGAGGGAGAACACACGTATACAAAGGCACACAGACATACAGACACAGACACATGCACAAATGTATACACAAATGTATGCACAACACAGACACAAGACGACACCCACCCGGTGTACGAAGCACCTCTCTTGCCCTCTCTGGAGCTCATATAGCCTCCATCTCTGATTTCATATATATATAACAAAATACAGCAATACTGAGAGATACAATCTCAACACGTAATTTTGAATAATTTAATAAAAATGTAATTTTGAAAAATAATTTTTTTTAAAATTCCAGTACACCAGCAATAAATCTAAAGCATGTTCAGTATGTTCATCTCTGAGTTACTGAAAAATCTCATTTGAAAACATTTTAGTGCACACACTAAATGACAAATTTATGCATGGGAGTGTTCTCAAAATGTTTCATATGCATGTCACTGCACAGGTATAATAGTTTTCTTAAATTCTTTTATATTTAGCAGATACATTGGGCCTCATTCACCAACCGTTGTAAAGAAGAATTTTCTTCTTAAAACCCCAGTTTTCACGAAGATTTAGACATTCACCAATGTTTTCTTATTTGGGATTTGTTCTTAGGTAAGAACAGAATCTATGCACACTCAAGAGCACACTTACGCACATTTGAGTGCTGACATATTACAGAATAATTGGTTATTGCGTTTTCTTTAATTCTACAGTTGTATATTATTATAGGATTTAAATTACAATAATATTTTTATCATTTATAATATTTTTAAATAATTATTTTCATTATTCTACAAAACATTATGGTCTTTTAAAATAAACAAACACTACACTAACACTTCAATTTACATTAATTATGTTAATTGGGAACCATGCCATCCAATAATCAGTGACTGATCATGCTATTTATAGGCCCAAAGTAGGCCTATTTCTGCACCCTAGGCCTACTCGCACAATAGCACATTTACTGCTGCTGCAAGATGTGCCCTGAGGAGGGAGCGCATCTTCCAGGACCATGTAGATCTATTTGCAGAGAGCGAGGAGTACCTCTTGGGACACTTTAGGCTACCAAGAGCTGTCCTCATGGAGCTTTGCAATAGTTTGGATCCAGCACTGCGGAGCCACACCAGATGGTCTAACCCTGTACCACCACATGTGCAGGTACTCTTCACCTTGGGCTTTTTAGCCACTGGGACATTTCAGAGGGAGCTAGGAGACAGGGTGGGCATATCGCAGGCATCCATCAGCCACGCTCTCCCATGAGTCGTGGATGGAATAAATCAACTGGCCACACAATACATAAAATTCCCCTATACAGCAGAAGAACAGGTCCCAGTGAAGAAAGGATTCCATTCTATTGCTGGTCTCCCCAATACCATCGGCGCAATAGACTGCACGCATGTGCGCATTAAGGCACCCTCTCCAGATCTGTTCTGATATCAATGTTTCATCTTAAACATTCAGAAGGGGCTCATTAATATGCTTTATAATGAACAAAAAGCATTTTATTCATTTTTGGAGAGATTGTGGATATGTTTCTAGACCCCTAGGTATTTCAGACCACTGTACTAACAGAAAGCTTGTAATGCCCACTTGAGAATGATGCAACAGTGAGTTTCTTCAGTCAAACAGTTGATTTGTAATGAAATACATGATTATGTTGTGATTTACAGCAAAGCATAATTTATACATTTTGGATAGATTTGGAGACACTGGGTACACTACTTACTTTTTGATTCATAGGTCTTTCTGCGTAGTTCTGCGTATCTACCCTTTTTTGCCTAGACAATTGCATTTGTGGCACTTTAGTTTATATTCATAATTTAGGAAGAAATAATCTAACTTAGTATTGTAAATGGTACAAATGTCTTGCTTCATTCAAGTCTCTGTGATGCTCACATCTGGAGTTATAAAGCTTTAAATAGGGTACCCCCTAAATGGGCAAGGATTTGGTCAGATTTGGCATGTGCGCTAAGGGGTTAAATTAACAATATCGTTGGATGTTTTAATTCAAATATATTATAGAGAATATGCTAGATGCTAATTCTTAATACCTTTTTGCATTCATATTATTTCAGTGTGAATGTGAAATAGCTTTTAAAACCCCATGTTTCCAAAATGAGCACATGAAGTTTGTAATATTTCAGACCAAATTGAAATATAAATTAAAACATAAATACTGAAATATAAATACTAACACAGAAAGTAGTGAGACAACAAATTAATTTCCACGTGATGAACTAAATGGTAATTAAAAGACTGTTTTATGTGAAAATCATGTGTTTCAATTACTCAGTACAAAAAAAGTACTCTTTCAGTCTGAAATATTAGAACAGTATTTGATCAAAAATATTTTTGTATGTGACTCATAATAAATAAAATGGTGATTTCAGTCTAATGTAAAAATAGACAATGAATAATAGCCTGCAATATTACAGTACATTTGATAGTAATATAAACTTTTAAATGGATTTAAATAAAGCAAATTTAAAACAAGTAGGTAAAATAAACCGCACCCTTATTTCAGGAATGTATGCATATTTCAGCTGATTTGCTATATTTTACCTGCACCATAAAAGGAAAATAAGAATGATATAAATTTTTTTTAACAAAACCATTCTACATAATATTCTGAATTCATGAATTCAGAACTAACTGTAGAGGATTGCTTGTGTGTGCGAAACTGAATCCTCTTGCTTTCAACATCTGAAGTAATGTTCTTAATTTTTATAACCAAAGAGAACACTTTATTATTTCAGTTCCTACACATCATTCTTACAATGATGGCAGTTTTTTTTTGGCAGTTTACTCACACATAATAAATAAATGCCCTTTATTTACATATTTAAATGTTAGAGTGCACTGCAATGCATAAAAAAATAATGAATGTTAAAGCACACATAAATATTTTATAATAATTGAACATAAATCAAATCATAGCTCTATACCAATGTGCTCTCTCCTTGTTATCTTCCGGTTTATCCTATTATATCCTTTACATAGAGAACAGAAGTTACTTGTATTTCCTGAGATTGGAAATAATTTAAGAAGATCTGCAGATTAAAATATGTAACCAAATTAAAATATGTAAGTTAACTGCACCAGATCCACATACTAGCATAGACCACTAGTATCTACAATTAGACATATTTCACATATATCTAGCAATAAATAGTTTTAAGGCTGTTTCCAATTTAGAGTGGTCTGTTATTGTGGAAAACAACAATTAATAAAACAAGAAAAATATACATTTATAAATCACATATATTTCCATTTATTATTTGTTTATTATTTATTATTATGTATTTATTATTTTCTATTACATCAGATTTTCCTATTAGCTTTGAAGTCTGTATCAAACCATGTTGAGCTTTCTGATAAATGCTTATTTAGCAATTTCTCACAAATCATTTTAACATTCCCTACAAGGGGGTCATAAAAATCTTTTGTGTAATTTGATATTCTCTTGTCCCGAACTGGGACGTCCTAACTGATGTAGGTCCCAAGGTAGGACGATATACTTTGCCTGATGCATGGTGAATGTGAGCACCCCAACACTGACAGACTATACTGAGGCTGCAGTTCACAGCATCAGTCAAAAGGGAGCATTTTCATCCACTTTAAAAGCTAGACAGTACCGCACTCACACCACCCCCACTCTCCCCAGCTCAGTGGTGCTCTGTGAAACTTTCCTTATGTGCTAAACTGTCATTAGAAATTGAAGCATCCATTCCAAAACTACCAGTTGGAATACTGATTTATCCTCCTGGCTCCTGGATTTACCCCCACTCAACATTTGGTTTTAGCGGTGGGTTACAGGAGATATTAAGAGAGTCCGGGGACAAGGATATAACGTTTGGAGCATGGATGTCTTTGGGTGTGCTCTCCTCTGTGTGGGCCACGCTGGGTGAAGTAATGGTGTAGCCACCCCCCGTGCAGCCCTGAGGGACACAGAGGCGTATTGAATGCTATTTAGGGCATCTCACGTCATTTATACATACCACCTACCTGTCAGCTTCAGACACTTCCAAACACTTTCACATTGCAAAATTATTTTGAGAAAGCTGTAATATAATGGTTGAACAACATACTCATTTTTTAAAATAAAGTTTACATATTACAGCATATTATGTGCTTGAACCTGTATTTAGAATACACTAACTTTTAAACATTTCATAGTCAACATGCAATGCATATATACACTTCACTTGGAAATCTCTCAGCTTGTGAGTTTACTGATAAAAACCATTTCATTGCTAAATTTGAATGGTAAAATCCACAGGAACTTTTGCTGATGGCCTCATGTCCTGACACCCTGAGGAAAGGGATCAGTTTTCTGGAAGATGTAGGTAACATTCATGCCAGGGATGAGATCATAGAGAGTACATTCCTCTAATAGCTCAGAGCTGTTGTACACCATGACAGGCAGCTGTCCCAAAACAGTCTGGTAAAGCACATAGAACACAGGACCCCATTCACCTCCATTGGTGCTGCCCACCTGGGACATAAATAAGAAATACAAACTGTGTAAAATGAGATGTTCCTCTCAATTAATTTTTTTTTTTTTTAGTTGGTTCAGAACTGGGTTTTCTTGTACTAAACATACATAACTACCATGTGGGGGAAAATAAAATCAGCAGAAGACTAATCAAAGGCAGTCACACATCTTTCACAACACTAGCTATAAACCTTTTTTCATTTCATCCAGTACATCATATTAGTTATTGGAACGCTTGCCTGGGCTCCCCATCACAAGCATCAAAGCAAATGTGATTGGGGCAATTTTAAATTCCACTAATCTAGGCTGACAATCTATGGGTCTCACCTCCTCAGAAGAGACAAACCATATGACACAGGACACCATATCGGGGGTTGGAGACCCTCCATACCTAATAGGGGTGTGCAGAGACCTCATTATCTGTATTTGTATCTGTATCTGTTCAACCAACAAAATTATCTGTATCTGCATCTGTATTTGGATAGAACACCAGAAGTGGGCGTGGTTTATGCCGGAAGTCACATTAAATCAGGCATCAAATTGATTTAATATTGGCATATAATTAATTATGAAATATATTTCCACATCCTCATACTGTACTTTTCATCTCTTTCTCTCTCTTTTTTAAAATTTTTATTTCTAACTAAACTAAGTTTTACGAACTGTCTGAACTCCACCCACAACCCCCCTTTTAACTGGGGGACATTGAAGAATCAGAAACTGAAAAAATGTTTTATAAATCGAAAGATTCTGTTTTGCATTGGAAACAGAAACTATTTACAGTAAAGATAGGCCTATATAGAAAAATATCCTTCAGTTGAAGGGAATAATCTTAAATTCCAATGATGCTGCATTCACATTTCTTAACGTTACTAGGGAAACGTGAATTTACAACAGTAATTACATAACAGTAGGCTAATACATGAACTTTTTTTTGCCTGTTCCATTATAATTTTTTTTTTCCCCTACTGAACTAAGTTTGGATAGACTGCAAACCATCTGGACATTGACCATTCAGTTTGAACTAGGAAAATGAAGCTTTATAAATCAAAACAGTCTTTTAAACATTTTCTCACTGAGCTCTTTTTGTAAGGACCTCCCTAACATGGGTCAACGAATAATCAGTTAGCCAAGACCTATGGCTGATACATACAGCATACATCCTAAATGGATGAATATTGACTGAAATATAAGGTAAAACATCAGTTTTTTCCTCCTCGATGCGAGAGTTTCCCTGAGTGATAGCCGGGAACGGTCAGCTCTCAGCCCTGCTGCCTGCTGCATGCTGACTCAATGACTACAGAATATAGCGATCACTTTTCCAATAATGTGTAGTAGCCTAAATGAAACGACTAGTTAGTAAAATCAAAGCCCTATGTTGCAAACAGAATGGGTATTATCTTTTAATTAGCGGTTATCTAAATGAATCTGATCTCTTTAGCTCGCTAACTTTGTGCACATAGCAGCTGCAGTAGGCTAATAACAGTAGGCCTATAATATAGCCTACTGCAGCTGCTATGTGCCGGAGTTACAGCTAGCACAGATACAGCTAGATACAGCTAGCAGCTGTGCATAACTGGTGATGCCCCCTGCCCCTCTCTGCCCGTGTAACATTAGATAGAGGCTATGAGAACTTGACAAGGAGCTGCCTTTTTTTCGAATCCGAATAATAACAAGCAGCTTCGGGTAGAAGAAATATCTGTTTCCATCGCATTATTCATGCTTTCCCGAATACCGTATTCGGATTCGGATACATCCCTAATGCCTAACATTTCCCATTACTTTTAGTTTGAATGCAATCTTTAGGTAGGCTAGTACTTGCCATAATTTAGTGTGACCCCCCTTCCTTTCTCTTCTAAACCTGGCATCACCCAATCAGGGCAAACATCCTCAAGCCATGCTGGGTAAGGTATTTAAGATGGCCGCAAGAGAAAGTTGTTTGTGTTGCGTTTGGTTTCGGAGCCTGGAAGAAGAAGAGTTTTCCTCTTTATTTTGGTGGTGGTTCCTTGGTTGTGTTCTTTTAGCTGGTTTTCTTTTCATCCTGTGGCGCTTAAACTGGGAGTGAGTAACACTTTGGTAAGGTCTGGCTTATCCGTCTCTCTCTCTCTCTCTCTCTCTCTCTTTTCTGGTATTTCTAGATTAGTTGTTTAATGCTTTGCAGTATGTCTTCTGTTGGGTAATTTAGAAGTAGAGTGCCTGCATTCAATAAAGAATGTATGTTTTCAATTCAAACCAAATGATTAATGGAAAAGAAACAGCATTGATCACACACATTTATTATAAGCACACACCAGATTGGTCTGCTTTGGCTATTTGGTTTTGTGTGAATTGTTTTAAGTTAGAATGTATTCAAGGCAAATTTCCTGTAGTCGTTTCTCTCCTGCCAGTGTCTAGTTCCTCGTTTACCGAATAGGGGAATGGACAATTATCGAAATTACTGAATCATTTAAGTAAACCATTATTGTTTAACATTTGAGTATTTGCTCATGGTTAAAGGGGAAATGAAGGAAGCGAGCGTAGATAATGTCAGTTCATTGCCACTGTCTCTACCTCGGCATTCCCATGATTTGTTTTGTCTGATGTCTTTTTTTTTGTTTTTGAGGCATTTTTGAGAGAGACCGGCAAAGATGTGTGCAGATCATCTTGAGTACATAAGAACTGGAGATGGCAGGAGGGGCCAGGCGGTGAAGCCTAGGAAGTAACGGGGAAACAGTCTCTACTGCGCATACTTCAGGGCAAAATCGCTTGCTGCTCATTGAAGTTAATGTAGAAATCCAAGGTGATTTAACAACCAAGGAAAACCTCATCTGTCCATTTTTTGTGATTATAAATTTTATTATGTGCAGCATTTCCTAAACAATGGTTGTTGTGGTCCAGAAGACTTGGGGAAATGTATTGTCAATTTATCCTTGGTAGCACTGTGTTCTACAGTAGCTTACAGTGTGAATATAGTTTATTCCACTGATAATGTTTGATGTTGGATCGTTCAGACACATTCGCACATCCGCATTACGTATCAACACCTGTTTTCATACTCAAAATAAAAGTCTGTTTTGAGTATGAAAATGGTTCGGGTGATTAAACAAACAAAAATGACTTCACACTTCTCTCACGAAAGAGTTGACTATTGTCACCAGCCGTGTTTTGGTCCGTGAAAGAAAACTATGTGAATTTCTAATTCATTTTATCACCTCCGCTCTAGGGACGTGATACTCTTTAAAGTCCCTCGTCCCACTACTGAATTTGGTAAGATGGGTTTTGGATATTTTGCACCTTATAGTTGGAACAATCTGCAAAAAAATTTTAAACTTGACAAATTAATTTCAATTGTGGACTATAAACATGTAATTCATGACTCTCGATTTATTTAATCGATCGATTTAAATTGTGCATGTAAACACACTGTCTGTGACTGAAGTATGCTCCTGCTTTTAACCTCTTCTCTACCTTTAATTATTGTTACACCTCTGTCTCATTCCTCATTTGATGTTTATACATTTTGTTAGGTGTAAGTCTTGTTGGGTAACTTTGTGTTTCCTGTCAGGTCCCCCTTGCAAAAGAGATTTCAATCTCAGTGGGGTTTTCCTGGTTAAATAATGGTTAAATAAAATAAATGTGTTTTCACGCGTGCAATTTTTAAATAGTATTCCATTTTTAGAAGTCCACCAACATATTTTTTGGTTTTTCTAAGAAATTGAGACCAAAAATAAGTTTTTCACATTTAATTTTTGCAGTGTACATGCAAAGTCATTACAAAGTCATGTGCAGTAAAAAAAAAAAAGAGAGAGAGAGAATAGGTAAAACAAATATCTTTACCTTTCCTCAGACGTATAACATTCTGGGCTTCCTCAGGAGTTCATTAACCCGGTCAATGAACATCCTGGTCTCGCGTTCACCGAAGCCATGAAACTTCTCTGCTAAGGCGTTCAGCAGATATTCTTGTAGGTTCCTTGGCAGCTCCCACTTCCCGCCTGTGCCAGTCCAATTGGTGTTGCAACACCAAGAGTGATATTTCTCTGTGCCGACTGCCGGATAGCTGGCTTATTCTGCGCTCTCGCCTTGGTGTCAGCTCAGGGATGACCATGTCAGGATGCTGTCTCCTGAGTCCACTGAGCAGTGTTGGCAGAGATGGTGGAGATGCTGACATGAGCAAGGTGTGGCGCTGTGGTGTTGCCGGTGCTGTCGGGGTCCATGCAGCTGCCAGCTCCTCTGCCAGTTTCTGGTTCGCTGCTACAAGCTCTGCGACCTGATTCTGTATATCAGCCCACAGAGACGTAGTCTCTATTTGGTGTTGCTCTGTCATGGCAGAAAACTTTGCTGGGGGGGGTGTAGGATTCTGTCAAGTGGGGGGCTCTCTTGGTAAAAATCCTTCTTACATTACATTGTTATACAATATTCTGTTGCCATTCCATTTTAAATTTATACCGCTAATTTCGCAATAGGGGATGAATAACGTAATTACGAAATGTAATTAACGTATTTACCTTAGATAAACATTGGATCGTGTGGCCCACCCTAGCGGTTGTGGCCCTAAACAACCGCATAGAGCGTTTATGCCACGGGCCGGCCCTGGCTCCCAAATGAAAGGGGTCACTCAACCCAAAACAGATATCTAGCTGATATAGGAGTTTGCCCATCTATAAGAACTATTCAATGGTGCTGCAAAACACCTTTTCTCAGCAAAACGAACCGCGAACCATATAAAATGACCAGGTAAGCTAGATTTCATTCTTCCAGAAAAGCCAAATAGATCATTTAAAACTCATTACACACTCAAAGACACATTGCTAAAAACACTAAAATGTAATTGAATTGTAAGTGCAGTAAGTGTGAAATTAGTTTAATTAGTGCCTGCATTTTTTTAACTATAAAATAAATTGGCTTGAATTTGAATTTCTTATCCAGGGAGGTCTTGGAAGCTGTGGACGCTATTCTCAATGAGAATGACGAGCTCACAGCAAAAAATGTGCGTGACCTCCTGAAGACCAGACACAACATAACTATCGGCATGTGGACGGTCAAGAAAGCGTTTGGGACATTTGGCTGGAAATTTGGCATGGCTTGGTGAGAACTGAATTTCATTCATTGTTTTACAGCAATTATTTTATTCTTATTTATCAACATTTCCATTTTTTAAATTTAATTTCTGTTTCAGCACTGCCCCATTAACCCATGAAACGAACCAAGAGCTTCGCTTGCAGCAGGCTGAAGCATGGATAGCTTCTGCCAACAAGTTTGACGATGTTCTATTCACCGATGAATTGACTGAGCGTTTTTCTAGACGCTGCTACAAAAAAGTAGGCGACGCCAGCAAAGTGAAGCCAGTGGTCAAGCATCCGCTCAAAGTTCACGTTTGGGGCGTGACATTACGCCAGGGACCAGGACCATTATTAATTTTTGAGGGTAGGTTGTGTGCATGCTGTTATGAATGCTCTCCATTCAGTTGCCTACTGATCATGACAAATTAATCTAATTAAACCTATTGCCCCAGGGATTATGGACTGCATATTTTATGAGGAAACACATCATAAAAGGCAAAGTTGGACCATACATCAGAGAAGGTTTTGTGAGTCCTGCACATCGTTTCTTTCAAAGTATGCTGGTTTTCCACTGCTTAGATGAAGATACTTTGGCATGCGAAGGCTAGTGTCAACTGTCTTTTTTCTCTCTTGTTGCAGACAACGATCCAAAACACACTGCTGCCAAACAGTGCATTGAGGAGGAAGGAATCAACTGGGTCAAAACTCCAGCATCATGAGTACCCTGAATAGTGATTAAATCAGATATGTTTAGTTGTAAGCCTACACTGAATGCATTCTAAATTTGCTATTTGCATTCTCTATTTCAGGTCTCCTGATATGAATCCCATTGAGCTGGTTTGGCATGCGATGAAGGAGTATGTGCGCCGTGAAGCCAAACCCACGACCAAAGCAGAACTCATATCGGATATCGAGACATTTTGGACTGACAAGCTGACCACAGAGCTCTGCAACAGATACATTGATCATCTGAACAAAGACTTTCGGCGAGTTGTGGAATTGCGAGGTGGACCAACTGGAATGTAGCCTTTGTAATTTAATTGGAGCAAATTTCATCCCACTATCTGTGGTCTGCTGTTGCTGTTTCAATATCATTAACCTCTTAGTGCAAAGCCCCTAGTGGTCCGCACGCCGGCGTGCCAAGATTACTGAACTCATTGGTGAACATTCGGTGCTACTGCAACCAAAGTATTAGTTAAAAACAGAAACCTGTTCTTTTAGTTTCATTAGTAGACGATACAGGACAACTATGCCGAACACAGAGTTTCGCAGCGCCATCACTGTCGCCCTGGTCGGTCATTTAACACACCCCCCCTCCCTGCAGTCTCATCTACAACTACACCCCCCACCCATGACATAATGGACAATATTGTCTATCTTGGCATTCATAAAAATATTCTTTCACCACTAAAAAATCGTACTCCGTCATAGCAACAAGATAAACCCGACAATAGCCCTAAGATATGCCAATACAGCAGTGAAAACGCTGCTCACTGAATAACGAAATAAACGAGAAAAAGTTTTTAAAAAATGATACCATGTCATTCTACAGTCAATATCTGGGACTAATATTGAATAAATACAACCTTACCGTTGGTTTTACACGTAGAGATGTCCCTTTTGAGACTGAGTTGTCATATAGCCTATTGTCTTGGATAATCCGTTTGGGAAATATACCAGCATTTGTGATGCCTGGGTACCTTCCAAAATAGATATGCGTAATACCACAGGTGTTGTTTACGGCATTGTCGACCTTTTTAGTACAGTCTGGCTTATTTTTGAAATTGAGTGTTTTTAAATAGGTTAGTGGTATTATATAATGTGGATATTTCACACTGTAATGTAAGCGTTAGTTAGTAGTGTAATAGTTTTTGTTGACACTGTGATGACGTGAAAGTTGGAACATTGCCAAAACGTGGTGAACAGTTGAAAATTGATTTCATGTCGTCCCATCCCCATGCAAGAAAACATACGAGAGTACAGAGTATAGAAATACATACAAGAGTTAATTACGACACATTTAGGTACTGTACCGCATTGTGTGACAGTATTTTTGCATTAATTTTGTAAAATCTGATAGCAATGTTTAATCTTAAACCTTCATAAGGGGCTCATTTATATACTTCATAATGGACAAAAAACATTTTATTCAATTTTGGAGAGATTTTGGATATGTTTCTGGACCTCTAGATATTTTAGACCATTGTACTGACTGAAAGCCTGTAATTCCCACATGAAAATGATGCAACAGTGAGTTTCTTGAGTCAAAACAGTTGATTTGTAGTGAAATACGTGAATATGTTGTGATTTACAGCAATGCATAATTTAGACATTTTGGATAGATTTGGAGACGCTGGGTGCACTGCTTAGTTTTTGCTTCATACATCTATACTAGTTCTACATATCCACTCTTAGATTTTAAGAACTTGTGGTCAAGAAATTTTTGATCCAGCACATGTATAGTTTAACCTGCTGTATATATGCAACCTCTCAGTATTTCATTGCAAACTAAAAAAGTGCAAATTCATTTTGGATTTTTTGTCTAGACAATTGCATTTGTGGTACTTTATTTCTTCCAAAATTATGAATATAAACTAATCTGCATTAGTATTGTAAATTGTACAAATGTCTTGCCTCATTTAAGCCATTTCGAGTCTCTGTGGTGTTCACATCTGGAGTTATAAAGCTTTAATTAAGGCACCCCCTAAATAGGCAAGGATTGGCAAGATTTGGCTTGTGCGCTAAGGGGCTAAAATCCTTTTTCCTCAAATATATTGGCTTGTACAAATTTATCGTCAATTTATCCTCGGTAGCATCCTACAGTAGCCTACTACAGTGTGAATATAGTTTATTCCACTGATAATGTCTGATGTTTGATCGTTCAGTTGCTAAATAGCCTGCCAAAGGAGAGACAGACATATCCACATTCCGCATCAACACCTGGCTATTGTCAGGCAGTGGGGGTGTGAAGACAAGCCAAACTCCAGTAAACCGCCCTCAAATTTAAAGTCATCCTGTCAGACTTTGCCTATATTATTGAGTTTGTTTAACACCCATACGTTCACCCAACTCCTAAAAAATGAAAACGTTTTAATTAGTAGGCTAGCTGGCAAGTATTAACTATCACAAACAAGTATTAACTATGAAGTCTCCGTTTTCACCGTAGCCTGGCTTGTTTCTGATATAGCCTTGCTGTGCGATTGCTGTGGTCATAGCCTTTGAGTTAGATATCTGTAACCAAGTGTTGCCAATATGCGCTTGTCCTAATATCCAAGCTCTGCCACTGGGCAGTGGTTAAAGAAAACATTTTCACGTGTGTAGTGATTTAAAAAGGGTAATACCTCCCTTATCGCCTATACAAAAATGCTATATTTCAGAAATACAACTATTGATCCAGCTGTGTACTTTATTTAAAGAAAATAGTTTTGCAACGTAGACTATTGTTTTATGATATTCATGAACTTGTGGGAAGTAGCAGAAGTAATAAAAACACAGCCTTTTAAATGTTTAATGACCACATATTTGTGTAAAAACCTATAGAAACATTTTTTATGTTTGCTTGAAGATTTGTAAGAAAGCAAGCGAAATCTCCGTTCACCTGGCAGGTTCCTTCTGTTTCGCAAATAAGTAATTATAGGCATAAATCGGACAGTCTGTCACCAAAGAAATTGATGAAGAATGTTACATTAGGCTATCTATCGGTCATGGTCATTACGTAGGCTTAAGATCATGTCTGCAGTGTGGTATAAAGCATTTTAGTTTTAAAAATTGGTATTTTTTATTTTTATTTTTTAATTACAGTGAAAAGGAGATGCGTCTTTTCCATTCCCAGTTCCCAACCTGCTGCCAGTGTGAGATGATGCATACCCCTAGGGAGGTCAAACCGATTTTTCAGAAAACAGAGTTTGACAGTTTATTTTTAATCCATAATAGCATAAATGCTACAGTATAATCAAATAATAATATATAAATCGCTGACTTTCCATAACATGAGAAAATAGTTGTTTCCTTTAATACGATGTAAAAAAAATTAGCTGATTCCCTCGGCAAGAAATAACTATCATTGGGGAGAAAGGATCTGTGTAGTTTTTGTTCCATTTCAGGAACAGAAATTAAAAAGCAAGAAATGAATGGGTGTTCGATATTCATTTTAAAACATAAATCGAAAAACGAGAATCAATTGGTTATTCGTGTTGCTGACTGATATTAAACACAATTGCATAAACTGAACGAGCTCTCAATTTTAAAGTTTATGGTATTATGTTCGGTTTTTATTATAACAAAAAGGTTAGATTTTTTTATAATTACCCAATTGACTTCAGTTCGTATTAAATCGTAGTAAAGAAAACAGCTGTTATTCTTTGATAAGTTAGGTATTTATATGTTGCTATTTGAGTAACATTTCTGAAACTGTGAAAAAAAATTGCCAAAACGGGTTTGACATCCCTTTTAGGGTCTTACGAGTTTTATGTTGCAAACTGTTGTAATACTTTTTTTAAAAAGAGAGTTACCAGATCCATAAAAATATCTGAATGGCTTCTATACTGATACCAGCCCAATATCAGCTGGTATCGGGGCTTTATTTTTCCCAAGTACTAATGGTATCTTAAAATCACAGAGCTAAGCTCATTTTAAGATTGTGAATCACCCCGAAATGCAACGCGGCGTGACGTCAACTACAATGCAGAATAGTGGAAGCTGTCCTTATGAGGAATTATTACACTCTGCTGCCCTGTAACTGTCAGAACCCTGCATCCAGTTCCTTCTGGCCGGCAGAACCTCCGCGTCATCTGAAACCAGTGACCACTGTAAAGAAGGAAAAGGCAAGACCAGCTTCAAACCTAGTTGGCTCACTAAAAGGGAAATTTCTTATTCAGAGGAGACCGGTCTGTGGTGGTTGGTCTACATTGAATAAAAAGGGAATGTTCTGCTTGCTGTGCAGAATACACAATGCCGCCAATAAGTTTAATAAACAGAGCACCTTCAACTTCTCAGCCTCCACAAATTTCAAACAGAGTGCAATAAAAGGTCATGCTACATCTACCATACATAAGGAAACACATCTAAAAGAGATGGAGCGAAGACATTCCTCCCTGGCTGCTCAGTATCAATGAGCAAAAGAAGTGAGAGACACAGTCACAAACAACTCTTTTCTTTCTACATACTGGCTTGGCAAGGAAGAAGTGACAAACTGCAAGTTAGTATCTCTGCTAGAACTGTTAGAAGATTTGGGGCTCTCAGAAATGAAGAATTTTCAACAAAGAAGCCAAAGAAGCCAGAGAAACATGAGACTACTTTTAGGCCAGTTAATTAAAGACAAATTTATTTTGAAGTTCAAGGATACAAAGTATTACAGTATTCTAGTGGATGAAGTGTCAGACTGTGCAGTGATGGAGCAGTTACTCATTTATATTGGTTGTCGACATCCATGGAGAGACTCATTTTGACTTCCTCGAAATTGAAGATGTGCTTGAAAACAGTCCGTCTGCAAATGCCGAAACCATCACAGAACTCATAACTGAAAAAATAAAAGCATGTAGATTACCAGCTCAGAATCTCTGTGGTTTTGGTTCTGATGGAGCAAGTGTGATGACAGGATCCAAATTAGGGGTTGGAGTACCCCTGAAGAAGACATCTGTGATTATGATCCGAAGTCATTGTATTAATCACCGTCTAGCACTGGCATGTGGTGACACCAATGACGTTGTGAAGTACGTTCAGATTGTTGAAGTGACATTGAGACAGGTCTGGAAATGGCTTGAATACCCAAAGCACGTTTGTGAAGGTCTGTAAAACCACAAGACAATTGGATATTGAAGCTGTAAATAACTTGAACAAAAAGCTCAGTGTTAAAGTGCATAAAGCATGCCGCACAAGGTGGCTTTCAACAGGCAAAGCTGTTGCCAGTGTCAGCCAACATTTGGTCCCACTACTCCAGACTTTCAGGCATTTTGAAGATAAAGATGCTACTGCAGCTGGTCTTTTGCAGCGTATGAACAACACAAAGTTTGTTGGTACACTACTGATGCTTAACAAAGTGCTGCCTCACCTGAATACCTTGTCCAAGATCTTTAAGAAAGACCACACATGTTATTCATGTATGAAGACATCTCTTGAACACACAAAGGCCATGATTCAGGATATCCAGACCAACTATGATGTTGTCAAAGATTTGACTGACTATGTTGCCTCTGATAGTCCATATTCAGCTTTAGAATTCAATGGTGAAAAGGATCCTCAGATCGTGTGCTTTTTTAAGACATTGGTCTACAGCTACAGCACAGAACAAGTAAAAAACCTGGACAATCAGTTCAAGGAGGCCTGCCCTGTGCTCCAGGCCTTCTCTGTCTTTGACCCTACCTGCCTCCCAAAGAGCACAGATGTGCAATTTCTGAACTATGGAGACGATCATATTAAAGTGCTCTGTGAGCAGCTGCAGTTCAACACGGATCAGGCCATAGCTCAGTGGAGAAACTTTAAATATGTCATGGCAGACTGGGAAGTTCCGAGCAGTCCTTCCACTATATAGTTGACATGGCAACAGTATGCCTGTGTCAACCACTCTCTAATGCAGTGGTGGAAAGGGGTGCTAGCGCTATCAAGAGAATCAAGAGAAGACTGAGGAGCAACCTTAGAAATTATATGCTCTCCACCCTCTTGCACATCACCATTAATGGCCCGGAAAGAAGATCCAGTGAGTGTCATAAGATGCTAATTGAGGCCACCAAGCTGTGGAGGGAGAGCCGCACCAGGAACCTCCCGTCTCTCAGACCTCCACCCAGAGTTGGGGAGAAAGATTATGCTCGGTTCAACCCGAAAACACTTGTGAGCACTGGGATCCAAGTCAACCTCTTTGAGGAGGAGGAGGTGTTCCGGGGCAATGAGGGTCAAGAGGAAGATCCAAATGCTGACAAAAGGGTTCAGGTTGAGGGAGAGGGTGTTGCAAGCACCAAGGAGCAGCTCAGCAGGGAACTTTGAGCTGGGCATGGACTCGGATGATTGATAGTGAAGATGATAAACCTTACAGTGAAGGTGTCAATAAATAAATAAAAAAATAATAAATAAGGTCTAATGATTCTTAATTACAAAAGTTCTGATCAGTCAGGAATAGGCTTAGTTTTAAATAGTAATAGCTATTTACAGACTGTGTAGGCTAAAACACACAAGAAGTCTAATTCTCCTTTACAATAATGCACTACATGTTTACAATCGGGTAGCCAAACTCATTAAAATATGCAATAATTAAGATCAGTGTATATGATTGAATAGTGGCATTAGAATGTGCCAGGGTCCACCAAATTTGGGCTTTTACGGCCAAAATTTTTCCCCGGGGGGGCATGGCCCCGGACCCCCATAGCTGGCAACTTTTTCCCACTGGCTGGCTACTCCATATCCTTGTGGAAAGCCTTGGGTCTTCCTGGTAGGGGGTAGAAGACATTAGCAAATTCCTGTTGAAATTGAGTTACCTCTGCCTGCTGCTTCGGAGTCAGATAGCTGTCGATTGGGACTGGATTCTATTTTTATTCAAATTGGGAATCTCCGGTCCCAACTCCTCTGGCATGACCTCCGTTGTAGCTAGCAAAGTAGGGTCTACCTCTCTCCACAGTTTTAGTAAATTGAGATGGTAGATCTGACATGCCCCTCCCCTATCAGAACGAATGTCCTCATAGTCTACATCCCCAACTTGCTGTGTGACCTCGAAAGGGCCTTGCCACTTGTAGTAATTTGGACGCTGATGACGGAAGTAACACAAGGAATTTGTCTCCCGGTTTAAATGTTCGCAATTGAGCTCCCCTGTTGTATTGCCACCTGTGACGTTCTTGAGCCTGGAGCAAATGCTTGTGTGCAATTTGACTAAGTGAATGTAGCTTTGCTCGCAGGTCCAATACGTATTGAATTTCGCTTTTACTTTGGTTTGGACCCTCCTCCCAAGTTTCTTTTAGCAGGTTCAAAATGCAACAGGGCCTTCTCCCATACAATAATTCAAAGGGAGAAAACCCTGTGGATGCTTGGGGAACCTCCTTCACTGCAAACAACAGGGAGTCAATTAGTTTGTCCCAATTTCGTAAATCGATGGTAATAGGTTTGAACAATTCTGTGTCTCAACTTCATTCTGAATACATATTCCCACACTCATACTATGTAACTGCTTCCCATTGTTCGAGACAAATGGCCACAAATAGAGTTCAATCAGGATCTGTAAGATATACCATAGCCACAGATCAAAGGGGTGTCACCGGCAGCAGAGCATTTGGGTGTCCCTGGGAAGTCTGGTGCAATGTATATTCCTTCCTGGGAACGTTCACACTAGGCAATCACCACACCTCTCAACAGAATACTTCAACCTTCACTTGTGGTTGTCTCGTTGAGATTCGTATGGCATGCTTAGCAAGTCTCCCTCTGCGCATCTAAATAAAACATTTTCAATTGGAAAGTGGTCCTCAGTGTGTTACTTCACCTTTCCCAACTTGGTTCCACACAGGAGAAGATTCCCAACAGTGGAAATTAACGTACAAATTATTGTTTTCAGGATCTTATTGAACCGCTCTACCAGCCCGTCGGTTTGAGAGTAGTAGACACTAGTTCGAATAGACCTGACGTCCAACAATTTGTACAGTTCCTTTAGTGTGCGTGACATAAATGAGGTGCCTTGATCTGTGAAAATCTCTTTCGGGATTCCCACACAGGAAAAAAAATGAAATAGTGCCTCCACAATAGTCTTAACTGATATATTGCGGAGGAGCACTTTCTCTGGGTATCGTGTTGCATCCACTAGGATTAAGACAAACCGATTAATAGCACTTCATTCTAATGGCTCGATGAAGTTCATATCAATTCTTTCAAAGGGGACCTCGATCAATGGAAGCGGATGCAAAGGAGCTTTTGTCATGGCCGCTGGATTTACTTTTTGACATTCCCGGCACTCTGCACACCACCGGCGGATGTCACCCGGTATGCCTGGCTAATAAAATCGAGCCATTATACGGTTAAGTGTCTTGTCCTGCCCAAAATGACCTGCCATCGGATTGTTGTGAGCTGCCTGAAAAACCATTTTCCAACGGCTTTTTGGTACTAAGAGTTGTGTACTATCCTCGTTTGTACATGGGTCCCGGCTCACCTGATACAAATTATCTTTAATAATGTAAAAATCAGGGTACGTCACTGCCTTCTGCTGGTCGAGAAGCCTCTGATCAATTTTAATCACCTGGTTGGCGACTCGACTCAGAATTTCATACCTAGATTGTTCGAGGGCAAAGTCAGTCACTCTGGAGAGCGAGGGAGGGCAATTGGTTCCCCCCCCCCCGACCCCGTATCAGACATTTCTGCCTCACCAGGACCAGGGGTTTGTCTACCAGATGGCCCCTCCCCCGCATTGCAGTCACCCGTGACCTGCTCCCTCCCCCCGCTGTGGTAAAAGGACAATGAACACACCCTCCTTGTCGGCCCCCTTCCGCTAGTCTTATTCTCGCTATTTCCTGAAACGACGGCCAATCATGTCCCAGAATTAGCAGAAGGGGGGTTGTGGTGGAAATTCTATGTACATCCACTGGTGGTGAGTCAAAAGACGCCCAATATTCAATTAAAGCTTTAATGTTTGCAAACATAAGCTTATCCTGAGAGACACTCTTACCTAGTGCTCTGAGACGTAGCTCAGAGGCTTCCTTTTTTATAGCATAACCAGTGACAGGTTGTCATTAAAAACTGATAAACAGGATACATGTGCATTTTCAGTAATACTAATTTTAGAAATGACATCTTGGCAGATGTGGGCGGAGGTGGCTTGTCTGTCTCTTGACCTTTCTTTTCTCAGAATCGTTTCTATGTCTTACTTCACAAGAGAGCAGGCAGGTGTTTGTGGTCAGCACATCCTGTAGCACACACACACTTGCCAAAATGTAGACATATGACACGCATATCTTTACTTTGAATTTTACCAACACAGGGTGCAGGCAGTAACCCCCGCCACCATGCTATACTTTTGTCCCCCAATTAAAATTTAATCCGTGTAGTTGGATAATAATGTACATTCCCGTGCACACACTGAATACCCACCTCCATAAGTCTATCAATTGCCTCTGGTGGTACCAGGTGCACAAGGGTACGGTAGCAACCAGAGTCCAACAATGGCTGGATTGTATCTCCTTACATACTCACTGGTAAGAGATATGTCTCTGCTGGAGCGGGGGAGGGAAGAATACATGGTGCGTGGGGCGTGGCTTCCCATGTTCACCTCCATCAGAGGGAAATCTTTTCGGATGTGCCCCTCACGTCCGCAATCCCAACAACCCTCCCCCATTGTTTCTGACTTACTCGTCTGACCTGAAACTGGGGAAAGAGGGTTAAAGCAGGGAGCCAAGGGTTGTGTGAATCATGGTGGTGCTTTAGAGAAATGGAAGCTTGGGACTGGGGCAGGATTTAAACAGGGAACTGGGCGAAAAGGGGAGGGGTGGGGAAGGTGGGGAGGGTTTTTAAAAGGTCCGCTTCTTGGCGGATCTTTTAAAAACGGCTCCAGTGCCACTTGCTCCACGATTTCTTCAGGAGTGCAGTGCTCCGGTTGCAGCCAGTGTCGGCAGGAGTCAAGGAGCTGCTAAGCATAAGCGAAGGGCTGACCGACTGCAGCAAACAAAAGTTTGCGCAGCTTCTTGCGGTGGCCCTCCGGCTTCAGGCGCACCCATACCCAGATGGTGGCCCAGAGGGTTGCGTAATCGGCCAGTGCATTGGCCGGTATGTTGCGGGCAGCCATTTGTGCCTCCCCCGAGAGCAAAGGGAGGAGGCACAGTGCCCACTCCTCCACCGGCCAGTTACACACCGTGGTCATCCTTTCAAAGAGTTCGATAAACGTCTCCGGGTCGTCCTCCGGTCCCATCTTCTCCAGTTTCAGGTTTGCCTGGAGGGGGGTCAGGGTGAGACTGGCTGTTTGCTCCTTCAGCAACTCTGTCATGACAGCTCGATCCACAGCCTGCGATGCAGACGTAGCTCGCATCACTTGTTGCTGATGTTCCTGCAGGTTGTGCAGAGCTTGGTGTTGCGACTCCTGCATCTGTGCTAGCTGCTTCACCATCTGCACTAGCGGAGCGCTTTCCATAGTCGGAGACTCCTCTGCCCAAATATGTCACACGCCGTGACTACCCTGGAAGGGACAGAAGAGCTGGACAGAGGGAGATGCAGATATCTCCGCCGTTTTATTGCGAGTGAGAGAGAGCAATCAGCACAACCACAAATGAAAAACCTTCGTCCATCACCCTCACGGGATCTGGACAAAAAGTATAAACTAAAACAACAAAGACAAAATAAATTAAATTATACAGGTCGCTTTTCAGCTTCATACGTGGTACGGGCTCTCTCTCACAGTCGTAGGGGAACCCCTGTCTCAGACCCCTACTGTGGAAAGAAGCACACTTTTAAATCCTGGACTGATTCGTAACATCATCCAGGTATGTGCCTATTAACCAGGAGGTGTGGTCCTCTAATTGCCCTGAATTTGTCCCGCAAACTGAGCCCTGCCGCACATGCCCTTGGCATGTATAAAGATGCTGAGTAGGCCCTGTTGACCTCGATTTTGGATCGAGATGGCAAGAGGAAACGATCTAAGTAAGTTTGAAAGAGGGTTCATTATTGGGGCACAGCTGGCAGGAACTTCATTCACAACGACTGCTCAACTGGCTAGTGTTTCAATAATTCTCTGTAAAAAGCGCTATACAAATAAAATTGAATTGAATTGAACAGGAACAGTGCCTAACAGGAACATCTGCATTTATAGGGTCAAAAATTGTGGTACGAAGCACAATGACTGTCATGCTTGTGCATTAGTGTGATATGCAAGAAAAAACTGAACTGCAACTCTTTCTCAGGTGACTGAGAACGTCAATGCAGGACGTGATCAGACTGTGTCAGCAAGAACAGTCCATCAACAACTACATAGAGAAGGATATTATAATAGAGTCGCAGTGCACAAATCCCTCATTACAAAGACAAATGCATGTTTGAGAGTTCAGTAATGCAAAAACCATAGACACTGGTCAACAGAAATGTGCAATGGTCAGATGTGTCATCCTTCACCATATTCTCAACAAGTGGGTGAGTGCATGTGTGGCGTACATCAAGCGAATGGTACAGGCCTGAATGCTTGATCCCTGCAGTGAGGGGGTCCGATGGCTGGCATGGTTTGGGTCCACTTGTCCCCTTAGAGGGAAGGGTCACTGCAGAATAATACGAAGTTATTCTGAGTGACCACCTTTGTCGTATGATGAAACGTTTTTATCCTGATGGGAGAGGTCTCTTACAGGATGACAATGCCCCCATCGAAAAGAGCACAAGGGGTTACTCTTCAAAAAACTGAGGATAGTGAAAAAACATCAAAATCACCCTAGGCCTCTAAGGGCTTTAAATGTAATGTACAACACAGGTTAATTAAATTAATAAAACAAATTATGAAACACAACTAATAACTACAGCCTCTACCTTTAATTATCTATCTATCTTTAATTTATTTGTACAAATTAACTGCATGGAATGTGCTGACCAGATGCATTTGGGCTTATCATGTTTTATGATAATTGGTAATTTTTGTTATTTAGTGACATCCATTTTAGTTATTGATCTTATTTTGTCTGTTTATATTTAACTGCTTTATTCAATGCAAATGCACACACAAAGCACTTAAAATTGCAAACCAATATTTTCCAACTGCTATACAAATTAAGCCATGACTATACATTGAAGTGGAGCTGTGATCTGACAGACAGATCAAGTGAGAAAAAAGAGAAAAAGCATGACTTGGTTATGTATATATTGGTTACAATGAACAATTCAAGAACATACAGGCCCATTTGATTTAATTTTAATGCCAAGACTTACAGAATTTCTTTATTTTTATTCCAAAGAAGGGTTCTAATTTGAGTATGAGGGTGTGGCAGAGTTTTTTTTTTTTTGCTGATATTGTTTTCCACACCTCAGATCTTGCAGTCTTGAGATCTTGTGACCTTTCTCACAGGGAAATTGCAACCCAACAAAAGAATATCGAACACATATGATCCTTCACCTGCTGCTATTACAATTCTGCTAACAAGGCAATACCTTCCAGTGGCACTGTATCTACAATTAGACTCTGAGGTAAAAATACAGATATATCATCTATATTGTCAAACCATAACCAAACACTTCTCCCCCTCATTTTCTCTTCTTCTCAGTCCTCCTTGTTGCAGCATTGTGTGATTCTGCTCATATTTAAATTTAAAAATTCCTGAGAAATAAAGCAATAACCATTTCCCCCCATGACAATGAGAACAATAAATAAGATAAGCTTGGTAACAGAAGATAGAGCACCATCAGGACACGCTGGATGCATAATGCAGTTATGAAAGTCAGTGATGGAACAAATTGGGTCATATACATTTTTAACAAATGACTTGCAGATATTGCAGGCTTCCCGACACCATTAATACTGAGGCTGGAAACACAAGTTCTTTTATTTTTTTCATAATCAAGCTCAATTAAAATGATCAAATTGAATGAAGATTGCTCAGAAGAGCTGTTACAGAGCAATAGGCTAGATTGCATGGGGAGGGAGGACATGGGGAGCTGGGATGAGAAATGGGGGATGGGAAATTAAAATCTTGGCTTAGATGGAACTGGATCTGCAAAAAGGCTTGTTGGTTGATGGGTCAGATATATGTTCTCCTTGTACTCCACCCATGGAGGCTTTTCCTTGTATGATCATCGAATAAAGTGCTGACATTATTCCTCTCTCACAGATGGCGAGCAGTAAAGTACCCCAGCCAGCTCTCCCCATGCTTCTGCCTGGCTTCATGGCACGATATCCTGCATTCCAATGTTCTTAAGTGATGGTGGCAGGGTGCACCCTAATGGCTTTCATGCAGAATGTGAGAGGACAAAGCCGTGGGCTCGGAGCACATTCTTTGCATGTTTTGAGCAGACTCCTCTCTCTCACTGGACCAGGTAGAACTAGTGCATGCCTCTCTTCCCCTTTTTGCACTCCCTCATTCCTATGTTCTGTCCCCTCCCCCTCTTTCCCTTTTTCTTTCATTCTGTTTATACGAGGGATGGGGGGTGGGGGGGGGGTGGGGGGCATACAGTAGGGAACATTCCCCATGCTAAAAAGAACCAGAGAACGTCCCTCTGCTCATACTGTGTAATGGCAGTGATACAGGTGGCAGTCATTCACTGAATAACTGAATGAACTACAGCCACAAAGTCTAGCTTTCACAATGAGGGAGTCAATCCGTCAGTGCAGTCTGCAGGGTGCATTGATCCGTGTGCTCAGTCACTAATAACACTGGTATGGTAATAAAACAATTACGCAAACTATTGCTTTTTTTTTTTTTTTTTTTTTTTTAACCAGTTAACATTAATTAAACCTTTTCACCAGCCAACTGCCCCCCCCTCCCTTCCCTAAAAAAGTAATACATGTAGGTGTAGGAAAATTTTGAGACTCCCCATGATTGTGATGGCGTCACATGTTAAAGTTAGGGAATTCCCATCAATGTTGATCAAACTGTTTCCTCCAAAACTCTCGATGCTTCATGATAAAAATATATCACATGTATAACTATACACTCATATAATCAATATGTAATCCAATAAACCTATATCAGTAGTTGCAGCTAAGCTTATGGAAACGCAAGAAACCACAGTATCAACTGTAGAAAAAAAGCAAGAGAATGCAGAAGGCTTAAAAAAACCACACTTACTCACTCAGCAGAAAACATTAATCAAATACTAACCATACACTTATATTTTCCAACTGATCAACTGCTAATAAATGTGCTAGAAGACAAATATTTTACAGTGACCCCTATGTAACCTGAATACAATGGAAGATTACAGGAGGCTGTGACTTGTATGCATAATGGAAAATTACAGAATAAGACTAATATTTTTTAAGGGAAAGTTGGGGTAACTTTCCACAATGACGTTATCACCTAAAAACAGAAAATCATTGTGGTGCCAAGAAGGTCAGGTAGACCCAAGAGCAGGAAATCAAAATCATTGTGGTGCCAAGAAGGACGGATGGCTGGTATTTTTAGAAATGTGTTAAGGGGAGTTGTGGGGTACATTTGTGTTCAATTCGGCAGAATTGATCTGTCTTTGTGCACCTGTGCAAATAAAGTCTAACTTTTCTGAAGAGCTTGCTGCTGTGGTGTCTTTTCCCTCGTGAAGTAGTTTTCTACAAATTAATGATTGGACTTTGAATTCTGTCAGTTCCTAGACACGACATAGGTAATTAGAGTATGTAACTGTATGCTTTTATTTGGACATTACATTTGAACAGAAACAATTATAGCTTCCAACCTGAGTACACTCGGCGTGTATGTGTGGTGTGTGTGTGTGCGTTTATGAGTACAAAACTCAGTTTTATTCACCAAGTAGCCTACACTTAACAAAACAATTATGCACCACTCTGTTAACTACCAACTTAGAGCTTTCAGCACCACCTGCAATAAAGGCTATCTTTAAAAAGTGTGTTTCAAAATCTGCAGATCTTTGCCATGAATATTCTCCTAGTGTCAGTGCGGTGAATGAAAAGTAGCTACAGGTGTCCACAATTTTAAATAATGTTGATAAACTATGTACTAGTTTGCAATGAAAATAAAAATAATTTTATTACTCACCTACAGCCTAGTTGAGGAGAACTGGCTATATCTGATGTTATTGAGCATTTTGTGAATATTACGTGCTAATATTCATGTCATAACATCACCATCAGTATTGGCACCTGTGTATGCTTGCATTGTGTGCTACTGGTTAAACTGAACACTACAATAAGCCTCCTTCTTTTGCAAAGCTAAATGATATAATAACATAACACATTTTATTTATATAGCACCTTTCAAGCATAGAGCACAAAGCGCTTTCTAAAGAAGATAAAAATAAGATTTGAATTTACAACACAGGGGGTACAATAAAAGCAGCATAAATCAGAAGAACAGACAGAAAATAAAATAGCAATATAGATAAGAAAAGGCCATATTAAAACAAAGAATAAACAAAGAAGAACTAAGCACAGTAAAGGTGAAACAATAAAAATGGAAATGATAAAACAGTAGTGTTAAAACCCAACAATTAAAAGAAGTACATCAACTAGCTATCAGTTATTATGGCGGTTTTGTAAAAAAAAAGAAAAATGTTTTTAGGCTAGTTTTAAAAGCAGAGACCGTATCAGCATACATAATATTGTATTGAAGGCTGTTCCAGAGCCTAGGGGCCATTACGGCAAAGGCTTCTCATCTAAATAAACAAAATCTACTTTGAAATCATGGACATTTTTGCTCCTTTGCCATGCCATTGTTGTTTTCTGTGTTTCATGCAGCAATCTTCATCATTTCCGTGTTTTCCGATGACATCTGCAGAATCTGAGTCTGCACTCTCCACTGGCTTGGTTTAGCTGTGGTTCGATTTCAGCCGAGTTCACTGTCTTATCAAAGTGTACTCCTAGCTTGACTGAGGGGGCAAGATGCGAGAGGACAAGTTGGATGGGCCGATGGAATCAGGGCTTGATATTAGCACCCCCCACCCACCAAATTTGATGAGTGACCTTTCGGCAGCATTTTCTATGAATTTTTTTTTCCTGTAGTTTACGAAAGCATCTTAAATAGTTTAAGTCAATTTGTGGTGATACTACAACTCCCATGAGCACTGGGCCAGCTTTCAGTTCTGATCCTCAGCACCGGATGTAATGTCGCCTTCTGCTTATATCGATGATTTTCACTCAAAAATCCAGGTTTTCCATTGGGCTCCATTTTAGTCTACATCATATTTGCACATCCTAGTTGGAAATCTGTATGATTTAATGCACAGGGCTCGGAAAGAGAAGCCGAAGCATTTCTAAGGTGCATTTATGGCAGAAAGTTGAGACCACCGAGATGAAAAATATATAAATATATTTTAATTAATTTTGCGTAATCCCCTAGTGGCCATGACGCCGGTGTCCTGAGATTTTTCAGCACATACTTTCAGTGATTCTGCAATCAAACTATGAGTTCAAAAACAAACTCTGTGTTCAGGCTCTATTAGTAGACGATTTGGGACAACCATACCGAATACAGAGTTTCTAAGCGTCACCATTGTCGGGCTGGTCATCCATTTACCAAGCACCTCCTCTGTGCAGTCTCACAATAGTGTCTATCTGGGCATTCATAAAAATATTCTTTCACCATTAAAAATTTGTATTCCGTCATAAGATAAACCCAACAATAGCCCTAAGATATGCCAATACAGCTGTGAAAACGCTGCTCACTGAATAACGAAATAAACACATTTTTCTAAAATTATACCATGTCATTCTACTGTCAATATCTTGGACTAAATATGGAATAAATATACAACCTTATCATTGGTTTTACGTGTAGAGATGTCCCTTTCGAGACTGAGTGGTCATATATTGTCTTGGACAATGCGTTTGTGAAATATACGCTCAGTTGTGATGCCTGGGTACCTTCCAAAATAGCTGTGCGTAATTGTTTACGGTGTTGTTGCCCTTTGTAATACAATCTGGCTATATAGATTGACAAGTAATCTACCCAACAGATGACAGAATATGCTTTCTAACAATGCATAACATGTCTAATTTAACTTTTGAAAGCGTTTTATAGCTCAGCGTAACCGAAAGTTTGCTTCTCATCATCGCCTTCAACATTGACTTTGGTAGCAGTAAAAGACACATTACATTACATTTATTTCGCAGACGCTTTTATCCAAAGCGACGTACAAAAAGTGCATATCATGGTCGTAGGCAACTGCTGAACACAAGTTCAGAAAGGTATAATACTTAATTTGTACAGCTATTTCTGGCTAAGAACACAGTTCACACAGTGAACACTATTCTAACCTAACCTCTGCAAAGCCAACTAGGCAGAAGAATAAGCTACAGTATTAGGACAAAGACAAATACAAGTGACATGAAAAGGGGTTTTTTTTTTTTTTTTTTTAATTAAAGAGTGAAATATACAGCATGGTGGTGGTTAATCTAGGTATAGTCTGAAGAGATGAGTCTTCAGGCCACGGCGGAAGATGGGTAGTGAGGGGGAGGTTCGGAGAGGGACGGGAAGTTCGTTCCACCACTGGGGAGCTAGGGTGGAGAAGCTCTGTGATCCCTTTGGGCGGGTGGGAGGGGTTACTAGGCGCCCTGCTTCCGCAGAGCGGAGTGGTCGAGCAGGCACGTAGAAGCGAATCATGTCCTGCAAGTAGATGGGGGCTGTCCTGTTGGCAGCAGTGTAGGCAAGGGTCAGGGTTTTGAACCGGATCCTGGCCGCGACAGGTAGCCAGTGGAGTGATCGCAGTAGAGGAGTGACGTGGGAGAATTTGGGAAGGTTGTAGATGAGTCGGGCAGCGGCATTCTGAATCATCTGAAGTGGCTGTATGGCACAAGCTGGCAGGCTTGCAAGGAGAGAGTTGCAGTAATCAAGGCGAGAGGTCACCGTAGCCTGGACGAGCAGCTGGGTGGAGTGCGTCGTCAGGTATGGTCGAATCCTTCTGATGTTGTACAGAAGGAATCTGCAGGACCGTGATGTTGCCTTGATGTGCTCCTTGAGGTCCAGTTGGTCATCCAGGACCACCCCCAAGCTCTTGGCAGAGTGAGAGGCAGTCACTGTGGTGCCATCAACCGTGATTGAGAGCTCACGAAGTAAGGAGGTCTTGCATGGGAAGAAGAGCAGCTCAGTTTTGTTGAGGTTGAGCTTCAGATGGTGGCTGGCCGTCGAGGTGGAGATGTCAGCCAGGCAGGAAGAGATCTTATCATTGACCTGTGTGGCCGAGGGGGGGAACGAAAAGAAGAGTTGTGTGTCATCTGCATAACAATGATAGGAGAAGCCATGTGAATTAATTACTGAACCAAGAGATCTGGTGTATAAGGAGAACAGCAGAGGACCCAGTACAGATCCCTGTGGCACTCCCGTAACAAGTGGATGAGAAGCAGAGGCAGACCCCTTCCAGGTGACCTGGTAGGTCCTATCTGCAAGATAGGAAGCGAACAAAGACAGGGCAGTCCCGGCGATTCCCATCCCAGCCAAGGTGGAGAGGAGTATTTTATGGTTGACCGTGTCGAAAGCTGCAGACAGGTCAAGAAGGATCAGGACAGAGGAGAGGCGTGAGGCTCTTGCAGTGGCAAGTGCCTCCGTCACACCTAGGAGCGCAGTCTCTGTTGAGTGCCCGGATCTGAAGCCAGACTGGTGAGGGTCTAGCAGGTTGTTCTGATGGAGAAAAGAGGTTAGTTGTTTAAGAACTGCCCGTTCAAGGGTTTTGGACAGAAAGGGTAGAAGCGATACGGGTCGATAATTTGTTACATCGGAGGGGTCTGAGGTGGGTTTTTTTAGAAGTGGGGTAACACGAGCCATCTTGAAATCAGAGGGAACGTGACCAGAGGAGAGAGAGGAATTAACAATAGAGGACAGATAGGGAAGGAACTCGCTGGAAATGGATTGGAGAACTTTAGATGGGATGGGGTCAAGTGGACAGGTGGTTGCACGGTGAGAGGTGATGAGTTGTAATACGTCGGAGTCCTCCAGCATCTCGAAGGAGGTCAATGTGGCTGTGGGTTTGTCCCGGGGGGATGGGGGGCTCACTGGATGGGCGAAGGAGTTCCGGATTGTAGCCACCTTTCCTTCAAAGGCGGCCAGAAAGTCATCTGCAGAGAGGGAAGAAGGAGGTGGGGGTGGAGGAGGAGTGAGGAGGGAAGAGAAGGTGGAGAATAGTTTCCGTGGATTAGAGACACATGCACTGATCTTGGATTGGAAAAATGAGGCTTTCGCTGAGGTGAGGGCAGATGTGAAAGCCGCCAGCAGGGTATGATATGCGGTCAGGTCATCAGAGGATCGGGATTTCCTCCACTTCCTCTCTGCAGCCTGCAGTGATGTTCTGCTGGAGCGTAGTGACTCAGTCAGCCATGGGCAGGGGGGTGAGGAGCGTGCTGGTTTGGAGACAAGGGGACAAAGTGAGTCAAGGGACTGGGAGAGGCAGGAGTTGAAGGTGGAGGTGGCAAGATCAACTGGCAGGTTAGAGAAAGACGCAGGAGGGGGAAGTGTAGACAGAGCAGTGGAGATGAGGGAGGATTGTGACAGAGTAGAGAGATTTCTCCTGAAAGTTACTGTGGGTGAGCTGTTGGATGAGTTGAGGGGGTGTAGATAGGAGAGGGGGAAAGAAAGAAAGAAGTGGTCCGAGACATGGAGGGGAGTCACTGTAAGTTGGGGAATGGAGCAGCTTCTGGTGAATACAAGGTCTAGTTGGTTACCAGCCTTGTGTGTGGGGGGGGAAGAGGACAGGGATAGGCCGAAAGACTGGAGGAGTGAGGCAACCCTGGACAGTTGGGAGGTCTCTGGTGGGAGGTTGAAGTCTCCCAGAAGAATAGCAGGAGTGCCATCCTCAGGGAGGGAGCTCAGGAGAGTGTCCAGCTCGTCCAGGAAAGAGCCGAGTGGACCTGGAGGATGGTATAGAACAATAATGTGAAATTTTGAGGGATGAGTTACAGTAATTGCGTGAAATTCAAAAGAGGAGGAAGTAGGGTTAGGACTGGGGAGGACACAGCACCTGGTGAAATTTTATGGAAGTTTCCTCATTTCTTAATAATTTTGGGAATTCAGATAAGCTGGGAATCACCTGAAATGCACGTTGGATCATGTCTTGCACATTAAAATCATATCCTGTATATTAAAGGAATGGCTGACTGAGGCTACTGCAAATGAACTTCTGTGCTGTGTCCAAAAAACTAGCAGACCTGTCAGAAACACGAGTCCAAGGGGTCAGGTTCAATCCTTTTATTGGACAACAGCCACTACCCCCCAATTCACAAACTGTGGAGTTTCTGTAGTCCTATGTGTTACTATAAGTGTGGTTTCCTATAAAACAAATAAACAACAGAAAGTATTAATAAACTAATATGGATTGAACGACTATACAAAAGGAGCTATACAATGACTATAAAGAAATGCTAATACGCAAGTTGACCACATGGTGGCTCACTAACAACACAATATGTGCAGCATCACAATACAAGTGGCAAAAAGGGAATAATTATTCTTACACAGAGACTGAAAATATTTATCATAACACAGTCAAACAAACTAATAGCAATGTACATTGATACTGCACCGAAATATGGGCTTAAACTATATTATTTACTAAATCAACACACTCACACACTAGGAAAAATGAACACATGAACATATTAGTAGGTTGCATAGATTATTAGCAGCACCAAGTGGTTAGAAGCTTCGAGAATGGCACTGGATGAGTTCGCAAAAAGACATTAATGTAACCTCACAGCACCAGTGATTAAGCAATGGTGAATTAACTAGTTGCCTACATCCAGACAATCATCATTATTCTTATTGGCTGGAAAGGCTTGGGCATGGGCTAGTTAGCAAGAATAACAACGAGGGGATGCGACTACCAGGCTTAACTTGAAATAGCTCTCATGAAGTGAACAACTATACAAAAAATAACACAGCAACACTACATAATATTCAACTGTATATACATTATGGAATTACTTACTTTTATATGCATGCACACCAAAAGAAAAAGGGACATGTTACGACATAGGACAACTGGAGCGCTCGCATCCTCTGCACAATAAAGGCCTGCCTTGCACGGAATGTTATGTCGTTCTCTTTCTTCCAGTATGGCTGCCTGTAACCACTGGGAACTAATTTCTGTGCAGTGGTAGAGTAGGTAAAACACTAGAAAAGCCTGATATTACTGTTCCACTGTGACTTGTTTACAAGATCCAGTAATGAGACACCAAATTATTATGTTTTTGTTGATATATTTCTCCTATATCATCACACAGCAACTGTTCCATTTCCATATACAAAACAATGGTTGCTATGTTACAGGCAGCCATGTTGGAAGACAGAGAACTACACAAACATTCCGTGCAAGGCCGCTATTCAGCAGGTGGAATCGAAGTGATGTCATCGTTAGCTATTCTACTATGAAAAACGGACCATACCAAATGAGAAATGGGACATATCATTAGCAGAGGGGTGAAAAGAGGATGGCCTTTTAAACATCCTGTGTAAAAACCATACCGCCTCTTGTACCTGAGTGAATCCTCAACAATGAACTAGTTCCAGTAGTAATTTTCTAATCACAGGTCCAAATGAATGCTTTGGCTACTTTACCTATTCCTCTATTAAGTGCATGCCATATATTGTGTAGGTACAGAACACCAAGAATCTTTATTGTTGTTCTTATCATGTTTTTGTGTTTATGTGGGGGTTTTATTTTGATGCTCTCTCCTGTTCTTTGGAGAGTGGTGGGTTTATGGCGACTGGGATTTTTGGGGTGGGATGGATCTCTCGTTATTCTAATTCCATATTGTGGTCGGATCGCTGCACTGCCTAGAGTGTATGTTATTTCTCCTCCTCTGATTCCGAATGTACTGCAACACACGTTAGTTATTGTTAATCAACGTTAGTATACATGTAATCAGCTGGAATGTAAATGGGCTGAATGGCCAAATTAAGCGTACAGCCTGCTTAGACCTCTTGCGCAGACAACGTGTGGACATTGCCTTTATACAAGAATCTCATTTAAGAACCGTAGACGTTTGTCGCTTTTTGAAAAACACTACTGCGTGGCCGCATCTGCATCGCTAGACACCAAAACTAGGGGCTCATTAGTCGTACTGAAACGTAATCTCTCAATTAATATATTTTAAAAATTTGGTAGTGAGGATGGTAGGTTTTTTAAAAATCAAGACAATTATATCTGGGTGCAAATTCGCTTTCATTTCTGTCTACGCTCCATCCCAATATGAACCAGTTTTTTCAAAATCTAACTACAGTCTTACTGCAACTTCAGGATTTCTTGCTTGTTCTTGGTGCAGACATGAATACTTTTGTAAACTTGACAGTGGATAAATCTGTTCAGAGATCTACGCCCACCCAGTTACGTGCATCTAAAGATTTTCATAACTTTTGTTGGCACTTAGTTTAACATACCTATATCGTACTATTAATCCCACATCTAAACAGTATACTTTTTAATCAGCGAGACATCAGAATTTTTCTAGAATAGATTATATACTAGCTTCATCTGCATCTTTTTCTGAGATACATAATGTTGTAATCAAGCCCTGCTCTCTATCAGATCACAGTATTGTCTCAGCGCATTTCACACTCCTGGGCACGACTTCCAGAGCACCACGTTGGCGGTTAAATGTCTCGCTTCTCAAAAATGAAGATTTTTGTGTCTTTTTTAAAAGAAAACTAAACACCTTTATAGATTTTGGGGCGACGTAGCTCAGGAGGTAAGAGCTTGTCTGGCAGTCGGAGGGTTGCCGGTTCGATCCCCCCCACCCTGGGCATGTCGAAGTGTCCCTGAGCAAGACACCTAACCCCTAATTTCTCTGGTGAATGCGAGGCATCAATTGTAAAGCGCTTTGGATAAAAGCGCTATATTAATGCAGTCCATTTACCATTTTAATGCAGGCTCAGTAGACGACCCCAGATTTTTGTGGGATGCCATAAAGGTCTGTATTAGGGAATCCTCAATTTTGTTTTCATCTCACCTTAATAAAAGCAGACTTCGCAGGATAACTGAGCTGGAGAATACTCTTACCCAGCTTGAGGCGCAACAACAAATGACATACTACGAGGCTTTACAAGGGAGAATAGCTGTGACAAGAACTGAATTAAATTATATGAAATTCATAAATTAAATTCATATGGAAAGGAAAGAGGCCTTGTATAAAACTCACAACTCTCCAGCAAGACAGGACGCGGGGGGGGGGGGGGGTGGGGGGGTGGCCCTGCCAAATTTTAAGATGTACTTCTGGTCCTTCATGCTACGTCCTCTCTCCAAATGGTTCAATCCTAGTTCCTCTGTCTCTTGGAGACCAATTGAGGAGAATCTTTCGTGGCCTCACAGACTGCAGGACCTAGTGTATTCCAACATACCATTGAAAAAAGCCAAAGTACGTTTAGGCCCTGTAATTTCATTTCTACTCACAACCTGCTGTACTGTAATGAAGCATGTACGAGTAGATCTTAGTTGGCACAACCATTCGACGATTTTCAACAATTTTTCACTTCTTACTGGCAATATACCTTTTTCATTCCCACATTGGAATAATAGGGGAGTTAATGTTTTAAAAAGTCTGTATGGCTCCCTCTTATAAATAAATTATTAGCCTCAGTAGGATCTACACAAGGGATGGTCTCTAAACTTTACAAATTTATCTCTGAACCTTATAAACTAGTATATAAGGTATATATATGTTAGTATAAACTACATGGCATAGAGTCTTATCTGCAATAAATGATGAAGAGATCTCTTGGGACACGGTGTGGAAAAAATTGTGTGGTACATCTAAAAACCCCAATCATCAATTAATACATTACAAATTCGCTCATAGGATGTACCTCACTCCTAGGAGGAGTCATTCTATGAAGATTATTAATCTCCCAATTGTGACCTATGTCCACTCAGCACCCTGGGATCATTTATGCATGTGTACTGGTAAAGCCCTGATGTAGTCAGATTCTGGAAGCAAATATCTCTCACTTTAAGTGACATGCTTGAAGATAGGATCCCACTTTCACCGACTTTGCTTCTACTTAATGACGACTCCTCTTCAGATTTGTCTCTGTAGCAGAGACACACTTTATGGGCTGGTCTCACTGCAGCCAAGAAAATGCTGGCCTTGAGGTGGCAACCGCCACATTCCGTAGCTTGACAACAGTGGGCCAACTCTCTCCTTGAAATTGTCCTGATGAAGTGGTCCGTGGCCCGAATGCATGGGGCCAGCCTTAAGACTCTCCGAGCATGGGATGCGGCTTACAAAGAGAGGGTGCTGCTTGATTGACTTTAATCTTTTGTTTTATTTGTTTTCGGGGGGAGAGATCCGGGGTGGGGTTGTGTATGGGGTTGCCATTGGGAGGGTCTGTTCTGTCCGCGCGTGCGGCAGAGTTGCAGCCCAAAAGAAAAAAACTAGAGAGCCACATCATTACGGCACTGTATATGTCTGTATACGTCTCCGCTTTCCCAGCAACGCTAGCGCCAACTTCAAGTACAACAACAACAATGGTGGACTACATCGCATCTTTACAAGTGTTGCTCCTGGCTTTGCGAGCCTACATTGGCATCCAAACACGACTGGTCCAAAGTAATTGTGCTGTACCGCCTTATTTACTATATCAACTTTAAGACAAGCAACATGCTTGGTATTATCTCATTGTGACCAATTAAACCCAATGGCGCAGACGTTGCTTAACAATTTCAAACTGCTTTCCTAACGGCAATTTAGCGTCCTTTCTCATATTAACCTCAAATACGCAAGACAGGACACTTATACAGTATGCTAACAAATGTATGTCAAGTTCCATTCATTTATATGGGGTGGTCGATACATGTCCCCTTAGCATCCAAAAGCTAACGCTGGACCACCTCTGACTTATCTGCCGGCACAGAAAAAAATCGCAAAAGTACTGAAAAAATAACCACTGGAAGATAACAAGGACAATTTTTCCTACAGTTTTTCCTAGGTACAGGTTGTTACCGATATTTCGCCTATTTCATATATAGTTGCAAATCTGTTTACGTTTTCCTGTCTGCTGAACAAAGGTGGTCGAAAATAGGTGCTCTCACTCTAACTCGCTAGGTCGATATAGCTAGCTACCTAGCATCGACTATGCTGGTATCGATCACATTGCAGTTAAACAAATATAATAAATTAAATATATTTCACAAATTAAACAGTTGTAAACTAAATTAAAGCCGCAAGCGGCGTTGGGAGGGGTCCAAGCATTGGCACCATCGCGCCCCCTATGGAGCGATTTTAAAATGGCTTTGTCCTCATGATCATACGCCTGCACCCAAAATATCTACTGAATATCATGATGATCGTATAAAATATTGATGACTTATGGCCAATTTTGTGCTAAGAGACGCTGTCGGATGACTTAGTTACGTCGCCATGGATATGTCCGGGCCGCTTCCCGTAAAGGCCTTTACTAACACTTAGATGGCATGTCGTAACACTTAGATGGTCCGGCGTGTATGCTCAGCTGCAGTGTTTCTGTGACGCAACTAAAAAAAGGCGTCACACTAGTGTTGCCACGATACCAAAATTTTGACTTTGATACTGATACCAGGTTTAGTATTACGATACCCAATACTGAAATGATACTTGAAACTTAAACGATGCTAATTCGATACTCGGTACCTAACGATACTGAAATTACCTTAATAGATGAGAAACGTAATGTCCACAAGGGTTGACCTCATTTTCGAATTCATGGTTTATTAACAACCTGGTTCATTAACAACCTTTAAGTTGAAGCCTCTTCAACATATTAATATGCACAGGCCTATAGTGTTACAACACTGAACAATAGAAAAATATGTTAAATATATTTCACAAATTAAACAGTTGTAAACTAAATAATCTATAAAACTGGTCTTTCACCTTTAAATAGATTTAAAAACAGCATATTTTAATAACAATACAGCATCTATCTATAATAAAATATTTCCAAATTGGAACACCTATTGCTACTGAAATGAACTGAGTCAAAGCTTGCGCTGTATCAAGGAGCTGAGTGCACAAGCGCAAGTCACCTCATTTGGCAACCTTAGTTGCTACTGCCTTCTAGCAAAGATTCTGACAAATTACACTGTTCATCCTCTCAATCAGTAATGCGGAAGACAATTTTCCCTGGCTTTTACATTTGACTCAAAACTACCGAACGTCGGAATATTCTAATACCGAACCGTTTCTTTTTTTTTTTTTTTTTTTTTAAGTACCGAGAAAGTGCTGAAGTTTTGGTATACCGTGCAACACTACGTCAGACACATATTCCAATCCATTGCTCATCTGAGCAGAGAATGCACATTTCAGAGCGCCACAGAGACAGATAGAATAATAACAAATGAATGCACATTTCAAATAATAAATACGACATTGAGAAAAAACGGGGAAAAAGACGTAATATCAACTCGCGATCTGCGTGCTGCGCGCAAAGTAGCCTACCGTTCTATTTATTTAGACATTGGCAGATAAGAAAACTTTTGGTTACGCTGACCTATAAAATGCTATTCCAAAAGCAAAATCAGACATGTTATCCATCGTTAGAAAGCTTATACTTTCACCTACTAAATAAATGAATTGTCAATCAAGCCAATTTGCAGTAAAAAGGGCGACAACGCCGTAAGCAACAGGTGTGGTATTACGCACAGCTATTTATGAAGATAGCCGGCAGGCGTGACAGATGCGCGTATTTTTCACAAACGGATTGTCCAAGACAATATATGACCACTCAGTCGCAAAAGGGACGTCTCTACGCGTAAAACCAATGGTAAGATTGTATATTTATTCAATATTTAGTCCCAGATATTGACTGTAGAATGACATGGTATAATTTTTTTTTAAAGTTAGTCTAGCTTATTTCGTTATTCAGTGAGTTCCCGTTCTAAGTGCAGGGAACAACCGCATAGTTCAACTTGGACCCTGTAGGTTAAACTGATTAACACTAACACAAACAAGAACAGCAACAACGGAGTCTATGCAAAAATACAAGCAATAGTTAAGACGAGTTAAGTCACCTACGAAACAACTACCTAGTTACAACCCTAAGCTTACAGTCAACTTAGAGATGAAATTGAGAATACGATTTACAGCATAAATTGCGTCTTTTGTTTATATTCAATATTAGAAATTGCAGCGAGAAACTGCAGCTGTAGACACAAGATAGTTTGTTATGGTAGCAACGGAACGAAGCGGACTATACATGTCTTGCCATCAGTGTTTTATTATGCCAGCGTGTTTTCGCGCGTTTGCACAGAAACTCAAAACCTACCAATAAAATGGTTTAGCTATTTCTCAGCATAATGACAGATTTAAAGACTAAACAAACTCACCCGATACTGTCTTCAAATGGATCCATGCCAAAGAAAAGTATTCATCCTCTCAAAAAGCTTTTACTAACAAACCTTTAATAGCCTAGCATGCACTCTGGGTGGCACTCTCTTGCAATGCTTCCCCGACGTTCAGACCCTCCCCTCACTGATAAAAACTAGACCCTACGGTGTCGGATTACTTGCGTCGCCATGGATGTCGCTTGCCGTAAAGAAGTTTACTAGATGTCGTAACACTTAGGATTTGGAGCTACAGCGCTACCGCACCCCACCTAATAAAAAAGTCCAAATGGCGGGCAAAAAATATGGCGGACATAGGTGCTCCCAAAAGTAAAGTTGTAGAGCACATTCAGATGCATCGGTCGAAGAAGTTTTGTGTTGATCAGACTTATGGTGTGGGAGTTATGGCCTTTAAAAGTATGACCCTTTGTTATAGCGCCACCATCTGGTCGACATAGGTGATTTTTAGTGCCTGAGTAGTGTGGGGCCATAGCAACCCACCTACCAAATTTGGTAGCTCTAGGACTTATGGTTGCTGAGCTTCAGACATTTTAGCGGAGAAAACTGCCACGCCCCAACGAAAAAGTCAAAATGGCGGGCAAACAATATGGCGGACATAGGTGCTCCCAAAAGTAAAGTTGTAGACCACGTTCAGATGCATAGGTCGATGAAGTTTTGTGTTGATCTAACTTATGGTGTGGGAGTTATGGCCTTTTACGCATAACCCTTTGTTATAGCGCCACCATCTGGCCGACATAGGTGATTTTTAGTGCCTGAGTAGTGGGGGGCCATAGAAACCCACCTGCCAAATTTGGTAGCTCTAGGACTTATGGTTGCTGAGCCTCAGACACTTTTAGCGGAAAAAAATAAGAATAATAATAATAATAATAATAATAATAATAATAATAATAATAATAATAATAATAATCCGAACAGTTACAATAGGATTCCACCAGCTTCGCTGCTTGGACCCCTAATAATCCTAACAAATACAATAGGGTTCCACCAGCTTCGCTGCTTGGACCCCTAATAATAATCCTAACAGATACAATAGGGTTCCACCAGCTTCGCTGCTTGGACCCCTAATGATACACCGATTTCTATACAGCCCCGGACATAAGCAGTTCTTGGTTCTAGATCAGCCAAGTGTTGGTGCCGCTCTGGAACCAGTTTTCCTGGCCGAGAGCTGGTTCTTTTGCTGTCGAAACGCGAAGAACTGGTTCAAGATTAGGCAGCGGCTCTGAACCGGCCCTCGAAATGCCTTGGTGGAAAAGGGTAATAGTCACCCCCACAATATCCGTTCTTAAGACAGAGAAGGTGAACATGTTGGTTTTTCTGGAAAAGAACATGTAAAGCACTTACGCCAATTTCCAATTTAGTTTTAATTTTTTTTCATTTTGAAAAGTCTGTTGACTTTTGCCATTTATCTTACAATATGCTACAATCAGAATCAGAATCAGAATCGGGTTTATTGGCCAAACATGCTTTTTCACATGTAAGGAATTTGACTCTGGTTCACAGTAACTCACACTGTACTTACATTCACAATGTCAACAACAAACAACAATGACAAACAACAAGAGTAGGTTTTACCTATAGTGAGCAGTAGTGAAAGTGCGTTGTGCATATACAAAGAATAAATATGTAATAAATATAAGTGTCTGAATAAATTATTGAACTATGAACATGGCTGTGGGTATGTATGACTATTTTTTGATAGACAGGTCACATGACTGGGTTAATTGTTCATGAGAGTGATGGTGGGTGGGAAGATGTTCCTGTGTCTGTTGGGTCTTGTGTGCAGTGCTCTGAAACGCCTTCCAGAGGGGAGGAGTTCAAAGATGTGGTGGCCAGGATGTGAGGGGTCAACAATGATCTTCCCTGCCCGTTTCCTTGCTCTGGAGTTGTAGAGATCCTGGAGTGAAGGGAGGTTCAGTCCAATTATCCTTTCTGCAGACCTGATGGTGCGCTGCAGCTGGGGTGTGTCCTGTTTTGTGGCAGTGCCAAACCACTGTTATGGCGGTGGAGAGGACAGACTCAATCACAGCTGAGTAAAACTGCACCAACAGTTCCTGAGGCAGGTTGAACTTCTTCAGCTGGTGCAGGAAGTACATTCTCTGCTGGGCCTTTTTTGTGATGGAGACGATGTTGGTCTCCCACTTCAGATCCTGGGAGATTGTAGTTCCCCGGAAATCTGAAGGTCTCCACGGCTGCCACAGTGCTGCCTTGTATGGTGAGGGGGGTTGCCTAAACAGTTGGCAGTTGACTGAAAAGGCAGCTAAAGAGCCTCATAAAAGCATGAAATTTGGCACACATGTCCCTTGGGTGACCCCAAGACATCCTAGGAAGGGTTCCCAAAATAATATTAAACAGGAAGTGAATTATTGGAGAAATTCTAAATGGCCGCCTAAACAGTAAGCAATTGACTCAAAAGGCATCTAAAGGACTTCATAAAAGCATGAAATTTGGCACGCATGTCCCTTGGGAGATCCTAAGACATTCTAGAAGGGGTGCCCAAAAAATCTTTAAACAGGAAGTGAGCTATTAACCCTCTGGGGTCGAGAGCTCCGCCGGCGGAGCTCGACAAGATGAAATTAACTTACTATTTGGATGATTAACGTCACATGCTGTTATCATACAGACGCAACAAAAACATTGACAGAAACCTTAAAATCGCGACTTTCCAATGCGCCCATTGGCAAATAATATGAATTGTTTTAAAATGTTTAAATTTGATTAATTAGACCATGTATGCTTCGTTAAACTTTACTCATTACTATGTGAATTTCGCTCAGCAGGAAGTCCGCCCAAATCGCATTCACATGTTAACAACATTATAATTACTCTCCATAGAAGGAGACTAAAGGAGGGGCGATGCGAGATCCATGTGAGAAATGCCAAGTCTGCGAAAGCGGGATAGAATGTCAAAGTGTCACCTAATTCACTTCTTTTGAGGTGAACATTTCGTTTAATTTTGGAAAATGGTCCGTCCGGAAGCCGACACTGATGAAGAGCGGTGTCATTTCGAACAGCGAACTGATCCAGCTGAGGATCAACTTCATGCGTAAGTATATTTCTTATGATCATATTGGTAAATATGTGTACTGTATTGCAACGTATCTGTGTGTTTGTAGGAATATCCAGCAATATGCGCGTTTGTAAATTCCCACACTACGAACGATTCAAACTATTGCATCTCAAAATTATAGGCTAGGCTCTCTGCGTCTGGTTGTGTTAGAAGTATCAGGTAGACTGTATGTTTTTCGATCATATTGGTAATAAATAGCCCGTGGCGTGGCTAGGATTCTAAAACTGATGTCCTCGCACAATTGATATTAGCATACTGTAAGTAAATAGCAATATAATAACCACTTAGCTAAACAGACCTAGTCTACTTCAGATTGATGCATTGTTATTGATGAGTTGCGTGTAGTTGAGCAGGAATATCAATGTTTATTTAGTTTAGCTAATGTTTTTTCGTTGATAGCGTGCATTATTTGTAAATGTGTGCTGTATTACATTCTCTGTGTGTTTGTAGGAATATTCACTAATAATTCTTTGTTTGTATATGATGCAACCATGTCACATTTCAAGTTTTGTTTTCATTAGTTAGTGGTTTGCCACTTTTTTGTAAAGCACATATATTTTTCACCTGTTGAAGGGAATGTGCTATATAAATAAAGTTTGATTTGATGTCACATTTCCTAACAATTTTGTTTTTATCAGATTTTGTTTTTACAGAGATGCTGATCAGGAAACACAGCCTAGTTCACCACTAGCTAAGAGGCCACGCAAGCGTTGCAAGAGTACACCAGTCTCATCTCATCTTCCATGCAGTTTACTTCAATAAATGTTCTAAAATCAAAAGATGTCTTTGTTTCTGTCCTCTAAATGGCTCACTGAGTCTTTGTCTTAGTGGTGGGGAGGCATGCGGCCAGGTGTGAATAGCCTACTTAGCTGACAGGTCACCCTACCCAATGCATATTCATTACAGAAAGGCCATTTGCCCTCCAATTCTCACCTGGTGTTGAAAAATAGTAGTCACAACACTAACTTTTAGCAATTTATTTTATATTTCTCATTGGGTTTGCTAAAATATTTAGTCATCTTTTGATACCCAACACCTTGATGAACACATTTCAGTGACCAAAAGTCTTAGTCACAATTGTTTAGTGTGTTTTATTACAACATTCCTGTGCATGTTCAGAACTACTTTTTACAGTGTGTGTTTTTAGAGCAGTTTACAATCCACACGATTATGACCTACTTACTGCTGCCATATTATTGCAGATGAGTTTGTGCTGAAAACAAAGATGTGAAACACTTTGGAATGACTGTATATAAAGTTGATGAAATTTACACAAATGTCAGAGCATCGCACAATCACCAGTGTGCCTCATTTTACCCTTAGACCCCAGAGGGTTAAAGAAAATCAAAATGGCCACCTAAACAGTTGGCAGCTGATTCAAAAGGTACATTACATTACAGGCATTTAGCAGACGTTCTTATCCAGAGTAACTTACACAACTTTTACATTGTATCCATTTATACAGCTGGATATATACTGAAGCAATTTCGGTTAAGTACCTTGCTCAAGGGTACAACGGCAGTGTTCTACCCGGGAATCGAGCCTGCGACCTTTCGGTTACAAGTCCAGTTCCTTACCCACTGTGCTACACTCCGTACCTAAAGGACCTCACAAAAGCATACAATTTGGCAAACAGTACCAGTCAGTCATGCCAGGGAACACTCAAACTCTAAAAAGCCTCCAGTCAGGACTTGGAGGCGAGCATTTCTTTATCCGTGCTGTCGATTCATCTGTTGTCCAATAACAGAATTTCTCCTATGAGTGAAACATGTTAATATAGTACCTATTGAAAAAGACCACGCCAATCAGAAACTACAGAGTGTAATCTGGTAAATGGACTACATTTATATAGCGCTTTTATCCAAAGCGCTTTACAATTGATGTCTCTCATTCACCAGAGCAGTTAGGGGTTAGGTGTCTTGCTCAGGGACACTTCGACACGCCCAGGGCGGGGTTTGAACTGGCAACCCTCCGACTGCCAGACAACCGCTCTTACCTCCTGAGCTATGTTGCCCCTATCTCTTAGCCCATCTCTTAGCCCATCTCTTTCCAGCACCCATGATGTTGGGACAGCCTCTACCGAACTTTCCTCCAGGAATTTGACCATGCAGTACATTTCTGCCCAATAAAAACCGAAAATTAGGGTCAATTATACCTCATAATTTTTAAGATTGAATTACATTTTCTAGTAGAAAAGCAGACAAAATTATTTGTTTTTTAATAATAGTGTACATAATATGGAGCTGTAAACACCTCACAGCTAGACCAATGAGGGTTTGTAGCTGGAGGGGAAGGCACCGCGTGTTCTCCTTTGCTGGTGTGAGTTAAAACGGAGATGTTGGTTACTTTTTCTCTGTTCGTAAGAACAGGGCACAATTACACTTAAGAATGCACTGGTTCCGTTGCCACGGGTCAGATATGAAGGCGTTGCTTCATATCCCGCTTAAAACGGGCCTGAAACGGACCAGTAGCATTTTGGTTACTCTCCGTTCGCAAACGGGGCTATGCTGTCGTCAGAGATATATCTGATTTGTCACCGGACCGTCAATATTCCAATGGGAGCATCAGAATATTCACAAATGCGCGGAACAACACATCAAATATATCCATGACCACAGCAAGAAAGCGTAACGGTTACTAGGGTTTACCCTCGTATTAATCTGACTCCAATATTAAATTATAATTTAAAATTTGGTTTTAACTATACGTGGAATTTGGAGTGGTTACACTCGGCTCTACCTTGTCATTTGCCATCATTCCTCAATATATGCTCCCGGGTTTAACACTATTGTTAAATCTCAGTTCGGTGAAGCCCCCAGAGGGTAGGAGGCGGACCACCATAATACATGCCTTCCTTATATGGATAGTGCATCGATAGTTATGAGCCCAGGACGGTGCGTATCTATCGGGTTCCTTCAGGCGAATTTGACAAGGACCGGCGTATAACGCCCATGGGTCCTCTTACGCCAAAACACCAGAACCAATACCACCAATCCCTTTAGCGGGCAGATCGTGGTCGCCTATCTAACTTGAAGACCTCACTAAAGACTTTTACTGTACTAGACCCCTGATCAGTAGGTCCTAGTCAGAATTGTCCCCCTGAGTATTTAAACGGAATTACGGCTGAAAAGAAGAGAAAAGTGATTAGAGTCACAAAGACCACGCAAGTTAAAAATAAGAAGAATTTATTGAACAGGCAGGTAGGTCATTCGCTTCAAATTAATAGTCAATTAAAATATGGAAAGTTTCAAAAGCATAAGTACAGAGTAAAAGTTCTTACCAGCCTGGTAACTACACACAAAATCACAGAGTCTGCGCAGTGTGGGAAGTCGATTGCGATCTTCCCCGACAGGAGTGTCTCCCCTCCTTTTAGGCCAAATCCCGCGTTTGATCGAGGCGGCATTGCCATAAATTAACTTGTCCGAATAGAATTTGGAATTTCGGCCCCCACCATTTGGAGGCGGTTGTAAAAACAATCAGTGAGGAAATTGGGAAAAGGAGATGATTACCAGAGAGGACATTCCATTGTGCCAATTTTTCCCTGAGTTTCTGTAACTATGTTTTATTAAATTTTATTTGGTATGAAACATATTTCATTCAATTTCTTAAATTTCCCTGAATATGTACATACCAAACATGTCCAGAGGATGTAATATTATGGTGCAGTTGTCATGAAAATACCCTTTTGGTGTACCATTTTACATGTAACCCATGTTATGATTACATAGGTTATAATATAGTAATATAATGAACACATATGCATGGTTTGTAGGATTTTCCAGAGTTTGTAAATATGATGAATAGATGGTATATAGTCCAGTTCCAGAAAAGAAATAAAAAGGGTAATGACAGAGGGGACCACAGAGGGGCACTGTGTTACTGTCAAGCACAGTTGCCCCACCGTTTGGCCAGAGGTCTGATAATCTTTTTCCCCTTAATGGCCCCAACACACACACACCCACAACCCTAGACAAAGAGACTAGGTCCCCTTATCTTAGTCGTGTCCAGATGGTAACATTCCAGAGAGTCAAAGGCCAGCTCAACCGAAGGAAGTCCGAGTAACTTATTGTTTTATTACATGGCTCTGCGTTCTTCGAAGTCCAGGATGAGACTCAATCTGCAGGCTCGTTCAAATTCCAGCCTTTCCTGGTTCCCAGTTTGACTCCCCTCTTACAGAGCAAATGCATATATTAAATGAATGTCAAACTAAAAATATACCCTCTCTTTAACCTCTTAGCGCAAAGCCCCTAGGGGTTCCAAGGAGAGAGTAAATAATAGTGGGGAAAGTGGGCAACCTTACCTGGTGCCTCTGTCCAAAACAATCTGTGAGGAATGTGAGCGACTTGTTATAACAGCAGCAGTTATTATTATAGAGGATAAATGGTCTGCCAAAACTAAAATGCTTTAATACTTCCCACAGCCCCACTCAAGATGATCATAAGCTTTCTCTGAATATTTCTGAGTAGAGGCAGCATCAATGACATGTAAAAGTCATCACACATTTTCAGCCACTATACGACCTTTCATGAACCCCGTCTGATTGTAATGGATCACTTAAGGAACTATCTTAAGTCTCATAGCCAAAGCCTTTGCATAGCTCTTTAGATTGGAATTTAGCAAAGAAAGGGGTCTGTAGCTAGAGCATTGCAGAGGGTCTTTTCCATTCTTAAATAATAAAGAAATAAGTGCTGACTTTTGATCACGATGGAAGGTGCCAACTTCCAAAGAATATGTAACAGATCTTAATAACAAGGGTCCGACTATATCCCGAAGAACCAATAATAGCTCTGGGGGGATACCATCTAAACCTGGGGATTTATGTTTTTGCATTGATGCTGCTGCCACTTTCAGTTCCACCATTTTGGGATGTCCAACAATGCAGCCCGGGACGGCAAGAGAAATGGTAAATTTAAATTTAGGTAATCTAAGAATGCATTTATTTATTGAGATAGATTCAGATTTGCATAACTAAGAAATCGACTGGGTTTTTTTTGAATGTTCATAATAAAATTGTTTTGTCTTGAGAAGTAAAAATTCAGCTCTTGCACTTATCAGGTCACTATATTCTGACCAAAATAAACCAAGAACTTTGGCCAGTCCTTCATTGATAATTATGTTTTTGCATAGAATTCAGTTTCCAAATATTGTCTTCTAAAGAAGCTATTTTATTATTACGGCCTTTGGAAAGATTAGAGGCAAAAGAGTTAAAGCTACCCCTTATAAAACATTTGGTAGTTTCCTAGAGAGTATGGGGACTGACACTGAGGGAATCATTAATCGCAATGAAGTCTTTAAGAGCGTTCTGCATATATGTGAGGTGAGATAGACATAATCTAGGTGAGAAAGACATACTAGGTGAGATAAAGACATAATCAAGTAAGTTTTGTGCCAAGAGGAGAAAAAAGTAAAGTTCCTAACCCCAGGATTTCTAAGGCGCCAGGCATCCACTATGTTGAGATAATTTTAAAAAAACTGCCCAATTTATTAGACGAAGAGGTGACATTTTGAGGATCAGCTTTACCATCTGATTTATTAATGTCAGGGTTGACCGGAAAGTAAAAATCACCGGATACAATTAGCTCATTAGCTGGTGATCGTTATATCTGATTAATTTAAGCTTAATGGTTTAAAAAATATAGGATCAAAGTTGTAAGGAGCATACAATGATACAAGGCAAAGTTTTAAACTGCACAAAGTAATTATCACAAAAAAAATCTACCTTCCAAATCACCCCCTGCAGAATCTATGGTTATATTGAGTTTCCTATTAGCTGCAATCAAGACTCCCTTCGTCTTGTTCACAGCACACGAGCTGGAGATAATCCTAAAATACTTATCCTGAAATTTACGAACATCTACTGCTTTTAGATGAGGTTCTTGAATAAGAGCGATCAGTTTTACGGTGTTAGAGTGATGTTAGAGATCAAGACATTTAACTCCCTTCAGTGGACAATTGTCACCATGGATGTTCCACGAAATTATGTTAAACTCACCCATCAGAAATGAGCAAATATAATAAAAATATAGCAAATGAAATAACATGTATGTCAATCTAGCAGGATTAATAAACCTGTTAAAGTGCAATATCGAAAACCTATTTGGGTTAATTTACACCCCCCCAGGTGTTGATGAGAAACATTTGTAGGGGGGACACCAACATGTAGAAGATATACACCTATATCCTCACAGGTGACGCCAGGATATATTAATCAGTCTCATAAATTAAGTATACAAACTATAAACTGGCAATTTAATAATTAATTATTAAAATGACACATTAATAGTCAATCTTAAGCAAATCATAATATACATTCAGCGAATGCTAAATTAATATAAATGATTTAGCTAAGAGGTGAAGGTATTCTACTAGGTTCTTTTGAGCGCCTGACTCAATTCAACACAAGAGTAATATCAATGCAGACAACCTTGTAAATATAATAAAGTTTATTAAATACAAAGTACCGAAAAGGGTACAATTCACTACAGTGAGATATAATAAAGTATGTGAGTGCATGGCATGTGTGTGTGGGCGTTGTGTGTGCGTGTATGTGTGTGAGGAGTGTTGGATGTTCTCCTACGTGTGGAGTTGCATACTGCAGACACTGCAGGAGTGTGTGAATGGAGGGGTTTTTGAAGCTAGACAAAGCTAGTGAAAAAACAGAGACGGATGCAGTGTGCCAAACAGATACAGGGTAACTGAATAGGCACAGTGTTGCAGTGGGTAGCACTGTCGCCTCACACCAAGACAGTCGTGGGTTCGAATCTTGGCTTTGGGCCTTTTTGCATGGCATTTGCATTTTCTCCCCGTGTCCTCGTGGGTTACTCTGGTTTCTTCTCACAGTCCAAAGACATGCAGGTAGACTGATTGGAGACCCTAAATTGCACATAGGCATGAGTGTGTGAGTGAATGGTGTGTGCCCTGCGATTGATTGGTGTATTGGGTGTATTCCTACCTCTCACCCAGTGCATGCAGGGATAGGCTCCAGCACCCCCCCATGACCCTGCTCAGGATAAGCGGGTATAGATAATGGATGGATGGATGGTATCTGTTCTGTGCATGATATATGAAAACTAACCCAGTAGGGTGGATGGCTTATCGCCAATCGAACATACAGAACTTTTACATTAATCATCAATGTGGCTACATTCGGTCTGTCACTAATTGTATAATACCCACAGCCTTAGTTACAGCCTTACTTGAGTCCTTTGGTTAGAAATGATTCCTGGTTTCCAGTGCAAAGTCTGTGGGAGTTGTGAAAAAGGGGAAGCCGTTTGCCCTTTCCTGGTTCCAAAACACGCAGCCTGATCTTTGTCGCGGGCCGCTTGCCTCGTGGGACTTTCTCTGCAGGATACGTAGGTCATGTGTGGCTCTCCTGGTTCTTCGACCACCACTAATAATAGCAGCGCTTCGGAGTGCCTCATTTCTCCCACAACCGGTAGCCGAGGGTATACACGCCTTGCTCTGTTGCAGGCATTGCAAACTCTTCCTGGCGTGTAGAGTCATGCGAGAGGGAGACGTAAAATGGGCCAGAGTGGATTATACAATGGCAACCTTGGTTTTATTGAAGGTTGCGCGGTTTAAATTTACAGTAAGCCAATACTGTTACAGGAAAGCTGTGGTAGGAGGTGTGGTTAAATGAGTCACTTTGAGGCAGACATGTGGGCTTTGTAGTTTAGTGTCTTTTGTAGTCCATGGTACCTACACATTAGGTAAACAAAACACAAGTGAAAGAAATAAAAATTAAAACAGGCAAAAACACATATACCAGTAAAAAGGTATAATAGGTGGTTAGCCAGGGAGAAACAAGAACATCCCTGCAAAAACCAGCAAACAGAAAACGTCATTATTCCTTGGTTTTGGCCAAGAGGGTCTGACACCCCTCCATAATCCTTCCAGTGTGATAAGGAAATCCAAATAATGATAACAATGAGTACTAATAATAGTAAAAACAAATATATGAAAATTTGTTCACCGCTTGAGGTTGGTCAACATAGTTCCAGTACCAAATGAAATGAAATAAAAAATGAGGGCTCCTGCTCTGAGAGTTCAGAGTTCAGAGAGTCTTTCTTTCAGGCCATTGATTAAGCCCAGCAAAATACTGACCTTGTGGATTCAACGGCATGACATCGAGCTCATCCTGTGTTAGCGTCGGCCATGTTGTTCACTTGCAGTTGAAGTTCCTTCTTTGCTTTTTTTGACAATGATTTTGATGCAGGAGAAGGGGTGTTGGGAACCATTTATTCTGCCGATCGCTTATCTGTTGACTCCATTAGATACTAAATGTGTAAAGAGATTTCAAAAGTGGGAATTTATATGGAATTATGTAACAAAAAAATAGGACTGTGGAGGAGCTAGTAAAGACAAGGCTACCATCTCTGCTGAAAAATCAACCGGAAGTCTCCGTTACATCACTGGCATGGATTGGTTGGGGACCCACTGTGCCCCCTTTGTCGGCTTCCTGTTTTTCCCATTGAAATTCCCGGGCCTTCAAGACGTTAGCATTCCTTTGTTCCTCCAAGAAAGCCAGAGTTGTTTCATTCTGGGCTCTACTGCGCTCAATGAGTTTGAGTTTCATCAAATCCTCCATTTTGTTTGGCCAGTCTCTTATAGACAGCTTAGTAAAATGACTACAAGTCTTCGGTAACTTCTTTTGACAGCAACACTTGAACCAGACATGCCCACATTCTCCAACATATGTGATACCATGAGAGGTTGGTTGTCAGGGTGTCAGGCATGGGTAGTGTAAACGATGTCAACAAGTACACAAAACTAGGGTTTCAAAAAAAGTACAGCTTTTAATTTAGTCAAAAGGGTTGGAAAAAAGTTAACTCAAAAAGCTTCTTCATTAAAAAACTGCATTAATAGAGAAAAAGGTCTCTTCAACAATCAAAACACAAAATCCTATGAAAAGTCCTAGTCCTAGGAGGATTCAGTTCTATATGCCTGCTCAACCACTTTACTCTGCAGCAACAGGGCACCTTGTGTCCCTTCCCATCTGGATAAAGGGTTCTCGCTCATCCCTATCACAGAGCTTCACCACCCTAGCGCATCTCTTCAGACTATACCTGGACTAATTATCACCACTCTACGGATCATTTCTATCACTTAAAATTCCCCTCTTTCATGCCATTTATGTTACATGTACTTCCATTCCAGCACTTATTGTACTTTGTATAATCATCCTGATGTTGTTGATTGTACTGCCCCCTAGTTTAATTTAGCATAGAATAGGTCAGAGTAATGTTCACTGGGTGAACTGGACTTTGTGTTCCTGGCTATGAATAACTGTATAAAATGAGTATTGTACCTCATCGGACCTGTGTTTTGTAGTTGTTCCAATTACCTTTGGCATGAACTTTTGTACATCGCTTTGGATAAAAGCATCTGCCAAATAAATGTAATGTCATGAATTGATATCCTTCAGGTGTGCTGACCTGCACACAGACTCCAGGGGATTGTAGTTTTTTAGAGGGTTGCCATTTATGTAGTCCCAACTATGGCCAGCAGATGGGGCATAGCAGTTATCAGCCAGTTAGTTTTGGTGTTGGCTTCAGCCACCGGAGGGGAATATTTCTTCCATCAAGAACCCAACCTCTTGTGGTGTCACAACACATACAAAGCACTACAAGTCATTAAGACATGCAAAATCTAGGCCTGCCATTAAATGTACTGATATCAAAATTAGGCCAAGTTACAATACACACTATTGGCTATCTTAGCTAACACTAATTAAACATGCTGTATTCCAAAGCCATGCTGATACCCAATATGTCCTAAATTATTTCAAGCAACTTGGCCCTGTGTTTTTTCTTCTTACCATCTCAACACATTGTGGTCATTCCAACTTGTAAGTGTGACTGTGGCATGTCTCGGTTTGTGGGAGAGGTTCAGGGTAATCAAAGGACCATGCCCACTGGTTATGTGGGCACACGCACCTGGAGTGCATTACCAATTAGGCCGGGTATTTAAAGTGTGCTCTTTTCTCAGTAGGCGGGTGTGACCGGGGAACTCGTAGGTCGAGAGAGAGACAGAGAGCACTGCTCCAATGGAGGAGCTGGAAAGCTGCTGTGGGGCTGTTTGTTTGTTTTGTCTTTGTTTTTTTAACCTGGATTTTGTGGAGGGCAAAGCCGTTTTGTATTGTTTCTAATGGATCGCGCTTTCTCTAATCAGCATTTCAATAAAGTTCCAGAATTTCTGTATCTCCCCGTGTCCAACTCTTCTGTCAACAAAAGGTCACATCAAAGTATCACATTTTAAAAAATGGCCACATGGGTAAACACATCATTTAAATGAATGCTTTAAATACCTGATGAACACTTACACACCAGAGAGAATATGTTTATACTTGTCAAGTTTGTTTTACAACATGTATAAGCTCTCAAAATCTGCAACATTTATGATTGTAAAATACTAAAAATACTGGACATACATGCATACACACATACATACATAGAATACTTTGTTATCCCCATGACAACATTTTCATAGCAGCATGTAATATTCACATGTACAAACACACATTTAAACAAAGAAACATTCAATCATTGACATGGAATTTTAAATATTTAGGCCTACGAAATCAATATTGAATCTTACAGACCTATCCAGAGATATGCTTGCCCCAATAATGTACTATAGGCTTGATATTCAAATGAGGTTTCACCAAAGAAGTACAATAGTATCATTTGTTTTACAAAGTAAAATAATAAAATCTTATGTCTGAGTACAATTTTCTAAACAGAACAATTTTATTCATGCTTTGTATTCAAGATATGCTTCTCATACACCCAAAGCATGCACACCCTGGATGCAGGTAATTGTGTAAACGTGCCGGGCACGTTAACTTGTCCTCCTTTTTTTGTGTGTGGTAAGAGTGCCGCTCTTCTCTATAGTCTGGAATATATGGTTATAGGCTCTCTCCTATGTCTGTCCTTGCTCTTCCTCCTCTCTTTTGCTCCCTCCTCCCCTTTTTTTTGTTTGGTTTGCCTATTTTGATTTGTGGTTGTTGGTTTGATATCTTCGTGTGATATTGGTAGCATTTCTTGAGTTTTTTTATTTTATTTATACCGGCCAGCCTATTCTGAATGTGTTTTTGCCAAACTTACATGTGCTCAGCAGCCTAATGTACTGTAGCAACCTGAGTCCTGAGGTTGCAAATATTTGCATATTTGCACAGTAGTCTAGAGCTGCCATAGAACCCTGACATGGTGACATTTCATCTAGTTTTCCTAGCTATTGCTTACTCATTTTTTTTTTGCTTATTTTTTAATATTCATATGTCTTGTCCTTATACTCTTGTTATTTGTAAAATAAGTCATTGTATTATTTTCCTATCCCAGCCTCTGTCTTAGTCCATTCAATTTGATAATTGAGAGGGTCTCCCATCCTTCTAATTGGGAGTGGCACAGTTTAACTTAAATTAGCATAGGAGCATTTATGCCTCCTTCGAGTTACATACTGTATGTGTGAGTAACGAAGTATTTTTGTACATTGAAAATGTCTTTTTTTTCAGATTGTGATTACATTGCAGGCAGAATATTCAACTTCCCTACCAACTAAAACGCAAAAAAACTAATGTGGGGGCCGGACAACCAAATGTAAACATTTTTCTCCTGTGCTCATGACTTGCTAATATTTTGTAAGCTAAGAGGATTGTTAACATTAAAACCTTGGTAAACGTAGAAAGTAATGCCAGGTGTGTCCCTATTTTTCCTGCAATAATCCAATATCTATATATTTTTTTTATATTTTCTCTGTACGAAATTCTGGAGCCTTAATTATAATGTGGCATGGGTTACACAGCTTATTTTTATGACCCTCTCCTTGTAATCATTTTAAGTCTTGAATAAAGAGAGCAAACAGAAATCTGAACACAAATATTAATTGTAGACCGCCTGTTGTAACATCTAACAGTGCCAATATGCCACCCTGCATGCCACGTCTATTTAGGCGTTTTTTGGTGCGTACCATCAGGCCTGAAAAAAATTCTGAGAACCACTGATATTTCAAGAATACACTTTCAGCTGAAGGAATGCATTTTCTGTTGGATGAATGTCATGGCATGGCATAAAAAAATACTTAATATGTTTAACTTTTCTGCATTACTTTATTACTTTTGTATAATTAAAATTGTGTTTTTTAGAATGGCAAAGATTTTAAACCATTGAACAAAAAAAATTCTGGATGCAGAACCACCAAACCATCAGCATTGGCCAATGTTCCCCCCAAAAAATCAGAAATCGGCATCAGCCAGAAATTTTCATATTGGTGCATCTCTACTTGTAACCTTAACATAACCTCACTGAATGTCTTCAGCAGCATTCCAGTTCTGAACATCACTTTGAAATAATGGAATATTGAAAGAAAATGCCACCTCCACACCTTGTCCAAATATGATTGGCTTGTGACACATCAAATATGTTCCCACATTTGCTTGAATGCTTTGGGCATTTACTACAATTACTGAAAGCCCTGTGCCAGGCGGAGTCCCCATTCAGACTGTACCCAGACACTATCCAAACAAAAATCACGATTCCCAGTTGAGTCAAACCTCACATGAGATAATTAAGAATTTTTTTTTTTTTTTAAAGTAAAATAAAGTACAAAATTTTATTTTTTGGGATTCCCCTATGTTTGTAATGGGGCTCTACTATACTGTAGTGTGGTGCTGTGTTACTGAAAAAGTTCAGATCCACCTCTGAGACAAGAATATATTTTATTAGCTATGATGGTAAAAGAACACCTTTTCATGCATCACTCAATGTCACATAAATAAGAAAGTGGGAGCCAGTATTGCTGCTTTTGACCCAAAGTGTTAAAACAAACTGGGACAAAACAAAAAAAAACAACAGTGCAGTTTAATTCATCACTAAATCATGGTACCATACATTCCTTTTGGCAAGTCAATTAGGGCATCTACTTCGTTCACATCAAAGGTAATTTTAAAACAATCGAGACAGATTTATCCATCCATTATCTATACCCGCTTATCCTGATCAGGGTCGCGGCGGGGTGCTGGAGCCTATTGCATTGGGGCGCCAGATCGCCAATCTATCACAGGGCACACACTCCATTCACTCAAACACTCATACCTACGGGCAATTTTAGAGTCTCCAATTAACTCCAAAGACATGCAAACTACCTGCATGTCTTTGGACTGTGGGAGGACATCAGAGTACCCACGTGGACATGGGGAGAACATGCAAACCCCACACAGAAAGGCCCCCAGCCGAGATTCGAACCCAGGACCTTCTTGCTGTGAGGCGACAGTGCTACCCACTGCACCACCATGCTGCCCCAGACAGATTTATTTCAGCTTTAATTCACTATATCAGAATTCCAGTGGGTCAGAAGTTTACATACACAAAGTGGATAGTCTCATTAAGCAGACTGGAAGATTCCAGAAATTGATGTAATTACTTTCTACAAGCTTCTGATTGGCCAACTGTCATAATTAGGAGTTACCTGGGAGTTAATTGGCACCTGTGGCTGTATTTAAGGGCCTACCTTTAGAGCCACTGCCTTTTTGCTCTTGATACCATGGCCTTGATCCAAGCAACTCAGCCAAGACCTCAGAAAAAAATTGTGGACCTCCACAAGTCTGGTTCCTCCTTAGTGCAATTTCCAAACAACTGAAGGTACCACAATCATATGTACAAACAATTGTACAAAAATATAAAAATCATGGAACCACGCAAACACTACATCATTCAGGAAGGAGGCACAAATTAACTCCCAAGGCTGAACGAACTTTAGTCCGAAAGGTTCAGCTCAACCCCAAGACAACAACAAAGGAACTGCTGAAGGAGTTGGAGGCATCAGGTACCATAGTATCCACATCCACCGTTAAGAGAATCCTACATTGCCATGGCCTGAAAGGCTGTCGCGCAAGGAAGAAGCCCCTACTCAAAGACCGGCATAAAAAAGTCAAAATGAAGTTCGCAGGTGATCACCAGGAGGAAGACCTAGCCTTTTGGAGGAGTGTTCTCTGGTCAGATGAAACAAAAATAGTTTGGCCATAATGATCGGCGCTATGTATGGAGGAAAAAGAGTGAGGCTTTTAATCCAAAGAACACCATCCCAACTGTGAAGCATGGGGGTGGCAGCATCATGTTGTGGGAGTGTTTTGCTGGAAAAGATGGCATCATGAGGAAGGAGGATTATCTAGAAATACTGAAGCAACACCTCAAGACATCAGCTAGAAAGTTGGTCGCAACTGGGTCTTCCAGCAGGACAATGATCCTAAGCATACCTCCAAAGTTGTAACTAAATGGCTTAAAGACAACAAAGTGAATGTATTGTGGACTGAACTGAAAAAGCACGTCCAAGCAAGGAGGCCCACAAACCTGACTGACATACACCAGTTTCGTCAGGAGGAATGGGCAAAAATTGTGAGAAGCTTGTGGAAGGCTACCCCAAGCATTTGATTCAAGTTAAGCAATTAAAAGGCAATGCCACCAAATACTAACAAAGTGTATGTAAACTTTTGACTGATATTGTACATAAAAGCTGAAATAAATCTGTCTCTAAGCTATTTTGAAATGACCTCTAATGGAAATAAAGTAGACACTTAACAAGGGAAATGTATGGTAACATAAAACGTGTGGAGTTGTGAAAAATTTAGTTTCTTTAGCTTATGTGCATGTAAACTTTTGGCTTCAACTGTATCTCTTCCATGGTTATAACATCATGAAGAACAACTTGGGTGTTGGATAAATAAACTGAAGTTTGCAGCAAATTACAATACAGCACAAAGCTGTCAGAATAAATGGCATGCTCAATTCTGACAGAACCTTGTCATGAAGATGCCTCTTAACATGTCAAAATCCTTGTTATCCTTCTTGTTTCTGTGTGCTTTGCTGTAACAATTTAAGATTTATAACACTTTCATCATTTCAGCCATATGTTATTTTATCAGAAAGAGAAGAAAGATTGCTATATCATAAAATTACCATCAGTCAACATGATTAATCTCAGCAGCAGGGCTCAACACGGGGACCAGGCTCTTCATCTTTCTGAAGGCACAAATCCTTCAGTGATTGCAGGCAACATTACCTATCAATATAAACATAATTAATGCCTCTAACAAAGCAATCAACCCACAGCTACAAAGTAAACGGGCAAATTTATACAGTTTGCATAGCAACCTATAGAATCAGAAACCCTATCATATGCTCAATCATGCACCCTCCACCCTCCAGAAAGAAAATACTGAAATTATAATCTGGAATGAATGGACTTTCATATAAAGGTAAATGCACTGAAAAATATGCTAGAATTCTAATTTTTAATCCTAGCATAACCAAAAAATCCAGAGGTTTCCATTATGTATTTCCAAAATAAGAAAAAATAAAGCTTACATCATCTGAGCCTTTGGTGATTTGATTTTACTACAACCAATGAAGTAGCTCATCACCTTGAATGCATTGCTGAAAGAAATGGACAGTGTATAACAAACATATCTTTGAATTCCTTTTAAGCAAATTGTTTATCAGTCCCTTAAGATTTTTTGTAGTGTAGATTAAACAGGAGTATTTTTGAAAGACACATCAAAACCTTTCAGGATCCATGAGTATACAACTTACCTGTACAATAAAAAATAATTTTATATGGAAAGCAATGCAAAAAACAAGAGGTAATATTAACCTTTCTCCAGACTGAGTGATTAGTAAACATTACAATGAACGGCCACCCACTGGCTTTCTATCTTCTTGCTGTGGCAATGAGCACATCCAGCCAAACCTTCCACACCAGTGGTCTCATTTGTTAATCATTTGTAGCTGAGGCAGAAGTTTCACACACAAACTGAGGGAGGCATATTTCAAAGGGTATTCATAATGGAAAGAGCCTCTCTCCTTGTAGATCTTGAAAGCAGTTTACTGTCAAGGAAAAAATGAGAAAAAAATCACAGCAGGGGTTGAAGAGAAGCAGAACTGAGACACCCTAAAATAAATTGGAATCTGTGGATTTGAATATCAAGCTTGAGAGAGAGAGGGGGGGCTGTTGTGCTACATTGTCTATGGCTTGCTGAGCCATTACTGAATATGTTTCTTCAGGCAAATAAAAAGTAACAAGCAACTCCCTGATGCACCTTGTGCAATGTCACATTCATTGCCTTTAGCACACTATTAGGCATTGGTTTGCATCTCTTGACATAGATACATGTGTAGTTACACAAACAAGTTCCTGAACAATCGTGGAACAAGGCAGGACCAGAGGCTGTACAGAAAGGAAGCAGTGGGGAAGAAGTTTCCTTTGGAAATGAAAATTTCTGAATGGATTAATAGTCTTTAGGTGAACATGCTTAAAAGCAAAATGCTTGCTTGAAATTTCCCCCTATATACTAGCGGTCTTGGTGAAAAACCACTCACTCGGTGAGATGTCAGCTGATTTATGTAAAATCCACTTTGGAGTAATGGATGAGTGAAAAAACTGATCACTGTAAGATGGTCAAGAAATCAACAACCATTATCTGGTGATGTGTTACAAGAAATTACATTCCAACACATAGATGGCCCAGCGATTACTGTCAGACAGGCTATACTTTTCAATATAGGCTATGAATGAGGTCCCATTTCCCAACTGATTTCCTGCTATTGTTGGAAGAAATCCATTGATCTTACCTTTTTGCCTTAAACCCAGATGATTGCTAAAAGACCAGCAATTTCCTTATCGGGGCATCATTACTAAATAAGATTAAGGTGTCAGAGGACACAATTCTTATACCTGGAGTAAATCTAATATCTTTAGACTCTCCATCATTATTGAGTCATTGCAGTTCTACAGGAAATCTTCCAATCAGTCTCTGAAATTGGTCTTTGCTACTACAGAATTTAACTTACTGGGATGGCAGGTATGCCATCCCGCCAAGTTATGCCTTGGCAGGGTGGCATTACCCATACCTATACAGCACCAAGAGTTTGGCATTTTTCAGGGTTCCCCACAGAAATAACCGCAACAGCCACAGACTCTCAGTCCTTAAAAACATTAATTTCAGTACATTCTGACTCCATTTCAACTGACAGAATTCATTAACAACTTCACATGTCCACACAATAAAGCCCCAAACTAAGGGGATTTTGCATTTCCTCTTTCTTGGCTCAGCGGTAATGCAAGGTCTACGGATCATGGAGTCACAGATTCAAGCCCTACTTCAACTCAATTTCTTATACATGCTTTTTTGCACCACATCTACTTGCCGTTCACTAAACGTTTAGACCGCATTATGACATTCCATCTACACCAGGGGTCTCAGACTCCAGTCCCAGAAAGCCGCAGTCTCTGCTGGTTTTCGTGATTTCCTTTCAATCAGCAACCAACCATGGCCTTGGGAACAAGGTGTGCAGACTCTTTAGCCAATCAATGACTTAACCCTCTGGGGTCTAAGGGTAAAATGAGGCACACTGGTGATTGTGCGATGCTCTGACATTTGTGTAAATTTCATCAACTTTATATACAGTGATTCCAAAGTGTTTCACATCTTTGTTTTCAGCACAAACTCAGCTGCAATAATATGGCAGCAGTAAGTAGGTCATAATCATGTGTGGATTGTAAACTGCTCTAAAAACACACAAACTGTAAACAGTAGTTTTGAACATGCACAGGAATGTTGTAATAAAACACACCAAACAATTGTGACTAAGACTTTTGGTCACTGAAATGTGTTCATCAAGGTCTTGGGTATCAAAAGATGACTAAATATTTTAGCAAATCCAATGAGAAATATAAAATAAATTGCTAACAGTCAGTGTTGTGACTACTATTTTTCAACACCAGGTGAGAATTGGAGGGCAAATGGCCTTTCTGTAATGAATATGCATTGGGTAGGGCGACCTGTCAGCTAAGTAGGCTATTCACACCTGGCCGCATGCCTCCCCACCACTAAGACAAAGACTCAGTGAGCCATTTAGAAAACAGAAACAAAGACATCTTTTGATTTTCAGAACATTTATTGAAGCAAACTATACGCAGGGAAGATGAGATGAGACTGGTGTACTCTTGCAACGCTTGCGTGGCCTCTTAGCTAGTGGTGAACTAGGCTGTGTTTCCTGATCAGCATTTCTGTAAATATGATAAAAACAAAATTGTTAGGAAATGTGACATCAAATCAAACTTTATTTATATAGCACATTCCCTTCAACAGGTGAAAATTATATGTGCTTTACAAAAAAGGGGCAAACCACTAACTAATGAAAACAAAACTTGAAATGTGACATGGTTACATCATATACAAACAAAGAATTATTAGTGAATATTCCTACAAACACACAGAGAATGTAATACAGCACACATTTACAAATAATGCAAGCTATCAACGAAACAACATTAGCTAAACTAAATAAACATTGATATTCCAGCTCAACTACATGCAACTCATCAATAACAATGTATCAATCTGAAGTAGACTACGTCTGTTTAGCTAAGTGGTTACTATATTGCTATTTCCCGAATTTACTTATAGTATGCTAATATCGATTGTGTGAGGACATCCGTTTTAGAATCCTAGCCACGCCACGGGCTATTTATTACCAATATGATCGAAAAACATACAGTCTACCTGATACTTCTAACACAACCAGACGCAGAGAGCCTAGCCTATAATTTTGAGATGCAATAGTTCGAATCGTTCGTAGTGTGGGAATTTACAAACGCGCATATTGCTGGATATTCCTACAAACACACAGATACGTTGCAATACAGTACACATATTTACCAGTATGATCATAAGAAATATACTTACGCATGAAGTTGATCCTCAGCTGGATCAGTTCGCTGTTCAAAATGACACCGCTCTTCATCAGTGTCGGCTTCCGGACGGACCATTTTCCAAAATTAAACGAAATGTTCACCTCAAAAGAAGTGAATTAGGCGACACTTTGACATTCTATCCCGCTTTCGCAGACTTGGCATTTCTCACATGGATCTCGCATCGCCCCTCCTTTAGTCTCCTTCTATGGAGAGTAATTATAATGTTGTTAACATGTGAATGCGATTTGGGCGGACTTCCTGCTGAGCGAAATTCACACAGTAATGAGTAAAGTTTAGCGAAGCATACATGGTCTAATTAATCAAATTGAAACATTTTAAAACAATTCATATTATTTGCCAATGGGCGCATTGGAAAGTCGCGATTCTAAGGTTTCTGTCAATGTTTTTGTTGCGTCTCTATAACAGCACGTGACGTTAATCATCCAAATAGAAACGAAAGTTAATTTCATCTTGTCGAGCTCCGCCGGCGGAGCTCTCGACCCCAGAGGGTTAAAGGAGTACCATGGTGGTTGAACGTGACACTTCCCAGTTGTCTTCAGGCAACAACAAAACAAATGTGCATAATTTTTTTATTATTCAGTCATTTCAATGTACTTTAAAACGTATTTTTCTAAGCCTAAATTTCCCACTATAAAAATTCACCCGAACCGTCTGGGCGTGGTAATGAGAACTGTCAGTTAGCTATGATTGACAGACCGTGCCCCATTACCATAGCTACCCCCATGATGCGCGCTCTTTTTGGGAGACTGAATTTTCACAAACTAGCTAGCTTAGTAGTATATCAAGTATCGATAGATAGCTAAGGTAAGGACATTGACTTATATCCAATTATAATTTTTGCTATCTAGCTAGCCAAGTTAAGATAAAAGCACAACTATAACGTCCTCATAAAAGCAAACTAGCAAGCAAATGTTATCGATAACATTGCTTTATGAAAGCAAACCTCCTAGCTAGCTAACGTTAGCTAGCTAGCTAAATGAATATAACCAGAAATAATCTAAAGGCACTCTAATTTAAGTGAACCTAACGTTAGTCAAATATTTGTATTGTCTTGCCTGTAAGCCAGCGGCGCAAACTATGGATGGTGTGTCCTGTCAGATTTCTTTACGGGGCGTGGAAATGGGAGTGGTTACTATATTCATGACGTAGCAAAATGACAACTTTCTCAACCGGTTGAAAATAGGACGATGAATTTAAAACGCATATTTCTCCAAAAATACAGAACGGACATATTTAATACTTTGCTCATTGTGTTTCTTCGATGCCTCTTGTGCAAATAGCACATAAAACCGAGAAAGTGTGAAAATCACCATGGTACTCCTTTAAACTAAGCACTTAAGTGCAGGAACACATCAAAAACCAGCAGACACAGCAGCCCTCCAGGATTTGAGTTTGAGATCCCTGATACACAAGTTCACTTAACCTCCTACAATATCGCCAGGCCATATGGATACAACTGTAGCTCAGCTGTGCTTACTGACCTGTCTTCTTCTATAAAACCGCAGACACATTTCACCAAAAGAATGCAAGCTTTCAGACGGCTACTTGACAATGGTGCACTGCCAAAGTAAACGACTGCGAAGCATAAGGTCGGACGATTGAATCCCGCCTCGCCCTCAGGGGCAGATCTATTCATATCTTAAACTAGCATTTCCTCACACTCATATTGCTAACTAATAATTGTCCATTGCTTTGCACTTATCAAAATATCACAATCTTCAATGCAGATGTTTACCAAAACTCACTCACTTCCAGCCATATGCATTTCATGTCAAGTCAAGTTTATTTATAAACCACATTTAAAGACAACAGAAGTTGACCAAAGTGCTGTACAATGAAAATTAAAAAGATGCATAAAATAAAAATAAAATACAATACACAAAGACACAACACATGCCAAACATTAAGACTCATACGCCAAAGTAAAAAGGTGTGTCTTTATGCAGGATTGAAAAAAGTCAATAGAGGGGGAAGACCTAATAGAAAATGGTAGACTATTCCAGAGCATTGGGGCAGCATTGGAGAAGGCATAGTCGCCCTTTGTTTTTAACCGGGACCAAGGAACAGACAGGAGTAATTGGTCAGAGGATCTGAGAGGCCTGGAGGTAGAATAGGGGCAAAGGAGGTCAGAAATATAATGTGGTGCCAAACCATGTAGTGCTTTAAAAACAAATAATAAAACCTTAAACTCGATTCTGTATTTGACAGGCAGCCAGTGAAGAGAGGCCAATATAGCGGAGATGTGGTCCCTCTTCCTAGTGCCAGTCAGGAGCCTAGCAGCTGCATTTTGCACTAACAGCAGCCGAGATAGGGATGACTGACTGACTCCCATGTAAAGGGAATTACAGTAATCTTACATGAAATGAAGGCATGTAAGACAAACTCCAGATCCTTAAAAGAGAGGAAATATTTTAGCTTTGCAATGGCTCTAAGCTGGAAGAAGCTACCAATCACAACAGAGTTGATTTGTTTGTCAATTTTTAGGGCCAAATCAAAGATGACACCAAGATTTTTTGCATGCGTATGCATATTTGAGGACGGGGTCCTAGGTTGGTGGCTACACCTCTGGTGGAGTCAGGGGGACCAAATATCATAACCTGCCTTTTTCTCGTTAAGCTGGAGAAAGTTTTTTGCCATCCAACTTTTAATGTCCTTAAGGCAATCAAGGACAGACTTAATGTAAAGATTATCACCGGGTTTCAGCGGCAGGTATAGCTGTGTGTCATCAGCATAACAGTGGTAGGAAATGCTATGCTTAGGAAAAATAGAACCAAGGGGGAGCATATACAGAGAAAATAAAATAGGACCTAAAATAGAACTTTGAAGTACTTGCAGGGGACATGCCGCTACTTCTCATAGCGGGGCACCAAACTGTAGAAGATATACATCAATATCCTCACAGGTGGCGCCAGCATGTAATAATCAGTCTCATAATAATTATTATATAATAATTATACAAACTATAAATTAGCAATTCAAATTAATTCAATGAATTATTATTAAAATTACACATTATAGTCAATCTTAACCAAATCATAATATCATTCAGCTAATATTAAATTAATACAAATGATTTAGCTGAGGGGTGAAGGTATTCATTAAATTCTTTGGATTAGCAGCGGCTGACTCAATTCAACAGAAGGTAATATAAATACAGACAACCATGTAAATATAATAAAGTTTATTAAACACAAAGTCCCGAAAAGGCAAAGCACAATTCTCTACAATTATGTATAACAAACTATGTGAGTACATGTGTGTGTAGGCGTTGTGTGTGCGTGTGAATATGTGAGTGAGGAATGTTGGATGTTCTCCTACGTGGGGGGTTGTGTACCGTGGACACGTGATCACGGAGAACAAAGGAACAAGATGGAGTTTGAATGGAGGGGTTTCTGAATATAGCCAAAGCTAGTGAGAAGCTTGGTGTATGAAGCGTACCAAACAGATACAGGGTAACTGAATAGCTATCTATAGATGTTTGATAGAGATCAGCATGCCGTGTTTTGACCGGTTAGTAATTAAAATAGATCACATGCAAGATTTCTCTGTGCGTGACATATATTAACCTCTTAGCGCACAGCCCCTAGTGGTCGGCACGCCGATTACTAAAGTCAAACATTCGGTGCTACTGCAACCAACGTGTGAGATAAAAACTGAAACGCGTTGTTTTAGTTTCATTAGTAGACGATGCACGACAACTATGGTCGAGTTTTGCAGCCCCACCATTGTCGCTCTGGTCGTAACACGCACCCCCTCCCTGCAGTCTCATCTAAAAAACACCCCCCCCACCCTTGACATAATGAACAATACTGTCTATCTTGGCATTCAAAAAATATTCTTTCATCACTAAAAAATCATATTCCGTCATAGCAACAAGATAAACCCGACAATAGCCCTAAGATATGCCTATACAGCAGTGAAAACGCTGCTCACTGAATAACGAAATAAACGAGAAAAAGTTTTTAAAAATGATACCATGTCATTCCACAGTCAATATCTGGGACTAAATATTGATTAAATATACAACCTTACCATTGGTTTTACGCATAGAGATGTCCCTTTTGAGACTGCGTGGTCATATATTGTCTTGGACAATCCATTTGGGAAATATACGCGCAAATGTGACGCCTGGGTATCTTCCAAAATAGCTGTGCATAATACCACACCTGTTGTTTACGGCGTCATCGCCCTTTTTAGTACAGTCTGGCTTGATTGACAATTCATTTATTCAGTAGGCGAGAGTATAAGCTTTCTAACGATGTATAACATGTCTAATTCTGCTTTTGGAATAGCGTTTTATAGGTCAGCGTAACCGAAAATGTTCTTATCATCGCATTCAATTACGCATTCTCTGTGGTAGCAGTAAAACAAAGACACTGCTAACAAAACGTTATCAGCGATATTTCGTAAATTCTTGGAAAATGCTATTATTATTGAGGACTTCGGAGCATAGCTAAGCCATATGTTTGCTGATAAACCTAGCTGACATCGTTTTCTGGAGCAAAACAGAAGCGAATAGAACAGTATCATTGATATTGTCTCTGTCTCCATCTACTGAACATAGAGGAGATTTCATCATTGCTATGTAAGTATTACTGCTCAAAATATTTCGGTTATATACGTTATTTTTGAAATTGAGTATCTTTAAATAGGTTAGTGGTGTTATATAATGTGAATATTTCACACTGTAATGTAAGTGTTAGATGGTAGTGTAATAGTTTTTGTGAAGCATGCAACAGTGATGACGTCAGAGTTGGAACATTGCCAAAACGTGATGGACGGTTGAAAATTGTTTTCATGTCGTTGTCCCATCCCCATACAAGAAAACATACGAGAGTACAGAGTATAGAAATACACGAGTTAATTAGTACACATTTAGGTACTGTACCGCATTGTGTGACAATATTTTTGCATCATTTTTTACATCTGATATCAATGTTTCATCTTAAACCTTCATAAGGGGTTCATTTATATGCTTTATAATGGACAAAAAACATTTCATTCAATTTTGGAGAGATTTTGGATATGTTTCAGGACACCTAGCTATAGACCACTGTACTGACTGAAAGCTTGTAATTCCCATTTGAAAATTATGCAACAGTGATTTTCTTGAGTCAAAACAGTTGATTTGTAGTGAAATACGTGAATATGTTGTGATTTACAGCAATGCATAATTTAGACATTTTGGATAGATTTGGAGACGCTGGGTACACTGCTTTTTGCTTCATACATCTATAGTAGTTCTACATATCCACCATTAGATTTTATGAACTTGTGGTCAATAAGTTTTTGATTCAGCACAAATATAGTTTAACCTGCTGTATATATGCAACCTCTCAGTATTTCATTGCAAACTAAAAAAGTGCAAATTCATTTTTGATTTTTTGTTTAAATAATTGCATTTGTGGCACTTTATTTCTTCCAAAATTATGAATATAAACTAATCTGTTAGTATTGTAAATTGTGCAAATGTCTTGCTTCTTTTAAGCCATTTTTCAGGTCTCTGTGATGTTCACATCTGGTGTCATAAAGCTTTAAATAGGGTACCCCCTAAATGGGCAAGGATTGGCAAGATTTGGCATGTGCGCTAAGGGGTTAATAAAATATTGCTCCGTTTGGCTATACGTCGGTGACTCTCGGCTAACAAGCAAACAAATTTGGTAATGTTACACAAATATTAGGCTATTGGTTGAAAATCTGTGGACTGGACAATACGTTAGCTTTCAACGGTAACAACATAAACAAACTTTACTGCGCATGTGCATTGTTTCTGGCAGACTTACGCAAACAATCAATAACAACAGAGTCCCTCTAGACTAGGGTGACCAAATGTCCCCGTTTTCCGGGGACAGGCCACCAAAACAGGAGCTGTCCCCGGAAATATCCCCGTTTTTAACGCACAGTTAAATAATTTGTGAATAAGTGAAATAATATTTTACGTGACAAGAAAGACCGGGCAGCAAGCCTCCATCAGGTTACAGGCTAACATTGTGCTTTCAAGTGTGTATCGACACTATCTTGGGCTTTTGTGTTTAAACAAAACCCAAGTAAGCATCATATACTACTTTCTCCGGATTACTCACCAAAGTAAATTGTAAATCGAACGAAGCAAACAACTAAAGAAAATACGGTAAGAGCGCATCATGGCTTCCATTCCCTGCACAGTTTGTTGCATGTTTAGTCTTAGCTCTGCTGCCAATTTTATGAGTAATGGTACTTGTGCTAAATGTCAGCTTAATTTAGAATTGGCACATAAAATAGCTGAGTTAGAGACGCGCATCCTGACTTTATATCAGATTCAGGAGAGTGAGACTTTCTTACACTCCATTTTATCCGAGCCGGATGCTAGTTTAGATGCAAGTCTTTCTCCGCCGCCAGTGTCCTCGCTGCAGGACGATTTTATCACAGTACCAAAGAGATATAGTTGCCGGCCCAGGGCCGCCGAGCACCACCCAACTCGCATTTCCAACCGATATTCCCCACTCAGTAACACACCTACTAAGAAAGCCCTGATCATAGGGGATAGTATTTTGAGAAACGTGAGATTAGAGACACCAGGGACCATACTACAGTGTATTCCTGGTGCCAGAGCCACCAACATGGAGGCAAATTTAAAAGTGCTGGTTAAAAGTAAACGTAAATACTCTAGGATTGTTATCCACGTTGGCACCAATGACATCCGATTGAGGCAATCGGAGGTCACCAAAAATAATTTTATATCGGTGTGTGCAGTGGCTAAAAAGATGTGTCGGGAAGTAATTTGCTCCGGCCCGCTTCCAGCTCGTCGGAGCGATGAGGTCTTCGGTAGGCTATATTCGCTAAATCTTTGGCTGTCGGAGTGGTGCTCATCTAGTGACATAGGTTTTTATTAATAATTGGCCTGATTTCGGGGGAAGGCCTGGCCTACTGAAGAGAGACGGACTCCACCCGAGCTGGAGAGTTTCTCGTGTCCTATCGAACAACATAGCTACTAGTCTTAGTAAGGCCAGATCCTGACACTCCATCAGGGCGCCGGCCAGGCCGCAGGCTTCTAACCCTACATGTTTGCCTGCTCGTTTCTTTTTACCTGTGTCCCAGACATATGGCCCTACGCCTCTGTGCAAGGTGCGTTTCAGAGCTAGCCAACAGAAATAGTATTTCAAAAGCCCCTTTAACTAATACTTTTAAACTAGAATCTAATATATAACATATCTATCCACGTATCTATGCCAAATGTAAAGCTAACCGTGTTATTGATGTGGATAACATAATTGTCATAAAAACATGGCACGTTGCTACTAATCATAGTGAACCATCCTTAAACATTGGACTATTAAATGTTAGATCACTCGCTCCAAAAGTAGATCTTGTCCACGAATTGATAATAGACCATAATCTCAATGTATTATGTCTGACTGAAACTTGGCTAAGACCAGATGAATATGTTGTGATTAATCAAGCATCTCCTGTGGGTTTCATAGGTACTCAGGTGTCACGTCCATCAGGCAGAGGGGGACGCGTTGCAGCTATTTATCAGTCCTTATTGAGTCTAGCACCTAAGCATGGATATATGTTCTCCTCTTTTTAAGTTCTTATTACTGACTGTGTACAGCCCAATCTAGCTAATAAAAGTGCTAGCGGGCAGCCCTTTTTTCTTGTGTCTGTTTAAAGGCCACCTGGGCCTTATTCTGATTTCTTAAGGGAATTTGCTGAGTTTTTAATCACACCTTGCAATTTCAGCAGATAAGGTCATAATTGTTAGTGATTTCAACATACATGTGGATAAAAACGGTGACCCCCTAGGAACAGCTTCCGCCTCTATTATTGATTCCATTGGTTTTGTACAGAATGTTTGTGAGCCTACTCACTACCATGGCCATACCTTAGACTTAGTTCTGTCCCATGGTATTAGCGTGGTAAATCTTACCATCGCACCTCATAACCCTATACTATCAGATCATTTCCTCATTACGTTTAATATTAAGGCATCCAATCCTCCTGTATCAGAGCCTAGACATTACTACAGCCGATCAGTAAACCCTGAGGTTATTCCAAAGTTTATAAATATGCTTCTGGAGTCATTCCTCTCCAAAGAAAAGGCTGATGAAAATGCTAATGAAGCTGCACTGGACAAATTGAATAACCAGCTAACCCTTACCCTCAGGAACACTCTTGATGTTGTTGCCCACCTTAAAAGAAGAAACCGTAGTTGGAAAAACCACACTCCATAGTACAACGATACCACCTGGACCCTGAAGCAGTCTACTTGAAAATTAGAGCGAAAATGACGGTCAACAAAGCTAGAAGTATTTCATCTTGCATGGGAAAACAGCTTTCTTCAGTATAAGCAAGCTCTTGCTTCTGCTGGATCTGCCTTTTTCTCAAAACTAATTGAACAAAACAGACATAACCCAAAATTTCTATTTAGTACTATTTAGAACTAAAAAACGATAATCAGAGTTTTCAACTTATCCCTCCAATCTTAACAGCACTGACTTTATGAACTTTTTCGATCAGAAAACTGAGGCTATTAGAGACCAGATTTCCAAACTGTCTCCATCATGCACTATTCCTGTTCATGTTAATAAACAGTCCTGCACCTGGTTACAACAGGAAGATTTACAGACAGCGGTACTAAACTGTTTTACGCCCATTAGCATGGTCGAGTTATCCGAATTAGTTATGTCCTCAAAACCGATGACCTGTCTACTCGATCCTATTCCTTCAAATTGGATTAAATAACTATTTCCAGTACTAGGCCAGCATATACTAAAAATCATTAACACATCCCTCGTCACAGGATACGTACCTGAGTCACTAAAAGTGGCAGTTATTAAGCCATTGTTGAAGAAACCAAATGTAGCCCTCCCACCACAATGCTCATTTACATTATATACATAGGTAATACTGAAACCTATGAAACTTCCACTAATACACTAAAATGCATGGGAGAAGCTGTGATGGGATACACCAGTTTACTCTATGTCTAGGGATCTCACCTGGGAGACTGGGAGGCCTCAGGTAGCTTTAAAGATGTTAGTATGTAGCTATACTGCTTGTGAACAATGACTCCCATGCATAAACACTCTGACTCACAAGCCCCCACTCTGAGCACTCACACTCAAAGAACCTGTTATTTTATTAACCTAAAATGGTGCTCTACTTGTGCGTAACATTTGACTCCATGTATAAGGAGTAAAACCACAATACCAAAATACACCAAATTATAATGGGCTTAATCAATTTCAAGAGAAAAATATGCAATAACACCATACACAGTCCAGAATATATCTTTAACTACAATAGTGGCATTTACTTAAAAAAACACCAAAGTGCCATCAACTTGACGCCATTCAAACTTAGGCAGCCCATACACACTGCATGGCCCCTTTAACTGTCACAGTATTAAATGAAAGAAATAAACACGAAACCAAAATAACAAACTAAAGAAAATAACCTGGGGTTTTAGGCTGTTCGTGCACAGTTTGTCTTTATACGTTGGCGCACATGTTGGAGCTCATATGAATCCACACAAGAATAATGTTGAGGTTTACTCACACACACAGGAAAACAAGTCACTGGCGATCCGAATGCAGGTCCGACACAAACACACTCGTCCAGCCGTGTGCTGTTGTCTTCGTGTGGCTAGCCGCAGGTTAGCTAACCCGAAACAGTAGAGAAAACACTTCGTCGAGAAAAAAAATAAGAAAAACTGGAATTTACACCAAAACATCCGCACCTTCCAATCCCGCGACTTAATTCAATGACTATGGCGAAAACCGATAATAAATTCCAAAACGTGCATTCAACTCAATTTCACTAAACAGTTTTACGATCTCTCCTGCACCGTGCACCATCTGCTTCTCACTTGAGTTCGAGTCTTCTCCTGCAACCCCAACTCGTTCCCACTTGACCTCTTGTCGAACCCCCCATCACGCAGCGTGATTGGACAACATATCTTTTAATCAGCACAGCAATAGGCGCCAGAGAGTTCACTAAAAGTTTAACTAGACCTTCACTCTCCGTGAACTTTCTAAAGTAGTTCTCCTTTTATCAGCTTCTATCACTTGAACCAATTATCTAAATCACACAGTTGCATAGGATAAGCTGCAGCTAGCCCCACACGAATGTCACAGAAAAAAAACACTGGCCTCTCTGAACAACATTACCCCACCCAAATCCAATAATTAATGAATTAATTAAAATACATTGCAAATATCAGATCAAATTGGCAAACATCTTCCAAGGGCACTACACAAACCTAGAACCTGATAAATTGGGAAATTATAGACCTATTTCAAACCTGTCATTTCTATCAAAATTATTGGAGAAAACTGTTGGTAAGCAACTAAGTGCATACCTTAGCTCTAACGGTATCCTTGAAGTATTCCAATCAGGGTTTAGACCCCACCACAGCACAGAAACAAGGTTATCAAGGTTACAAATGATTTACTACTGTCAGCTGACCATAACTCTGTGTGGGTTCTTCTGCTCCTGGACCTGAGTGCAGCTTTTGACACAATTGATCATGGAATTCTATTGGACAGACTCCAGGCCTGTGTTGGACTTCATGGACAGGCACTCGCATGGTTTGGATCATACCTATGTGACAGGAAACAGTTTGTCAAATTAAAAGAAGAACAGTCCAGATCCTCAATAATGAAATACGGCATTCCACAAGGATCAGTACTAGGACCACTACTCTTCTCGCTATATATGCTACCACTTGGCAATATTATCCGGGCACATGGCGTAGAGTTCCACTGTTATGCAGACGATACCCAGATTTATATTTCAATGAAACCTGGCAAAGCACTGCCGCTTTCACGGTTGGAGGCCTGTATTGTAAATATCAAGGTTTGGATGCTTTCAAATTTTCTGCTCCTAAATTCAGATAAGACTGAAATGTTGGTTTTAGGTCCCAAAATATTAAGGGAGAAATTGTCTACTCTCACCTTAAACTGTGATGGTTGTTTAGCTGAACCTAATATGGTTGTTAAAGACCTTGGTGTCACCATTGATCCTGATCTATCTTTTGACACCCATATAAAAAACATCCAGAATTGCCTTTTTCAGCTGGGCAACATAGCTAAAATTAGACATTTCCTGTCAGTCGGGGATGCTGAAAAATTGATCTATGCGTTTGTTACGTCTAGGTTAGATTACTGTAACACCCTGCTTTCTGGCCGCCCTAATAACTCGTTAAAGAGTCTCCAGCTTGTGCAGAATGCAGCTGCTCGTATCTTGACCAGAACTAAGAAGTATGAGCACATTACACCAGTACTAGCATCGCTTCACTGGCTACCCATTAAGCATAGGATAGACTTCAAGGTTTTGCTCCTGACTTTTAAAGCTCTGCATGGACATGCACCTGTGTACATATCTAAACTGCTCCTACCTTATAAGCCCACAAGGTCACTCCGATCCCAAGGCGCAGGCTACTTGGTAGTCCCAAGAATTTCCAAGAACCTAAAAGGTGGTAGGGCTTTCTCCTACAGGGCCCCACTACTGTGGAACCAGCTTCCAAAATTTATAAAGGAGTCAGACAGTCTCAATATTTAAAACTTGATTAAAAACGCACCTCTATGCTCAGGTTTACAATCAGTTGTAGTCTGGAGACAGGGTGCGAGAAGCCTGTAGTCATAGAGCTTTGTAGGTGGCAATCCTTTCCTTACTGTCACTTGTCAATCAGCTGTGACCCGACTTTACATGGGCTGGCTCTTGATAGGCGGGCATGGTTGTCTACCCCTCATGACTGCATGGGTTCTCTATCCCTGTCCTAGTAGATATGCAGCCATATTCTACTCCTGGCGGGGTCCCCCCAATACATACCACTGCCACCTTACTCACTGTCTGCTATATTGCAAATTCCCTAATTGCCGTTTCTACCCTCTTCCCCACGCTGCCAGCGGGACTCTTTCTCCAACCCTCGAGAGTGCTTTGAGAGTCGTCTGGTCACCCCCACCTCTGCAGTCCAGCCCCTCCTTCGTCATTGCCTCCACCCTGCCCACATCTGTCGCCACCTGCTGTTCCCCATCACTGCCACCCGGCCCCACCCATCATCTGAGCCACATCACATATCTTATAATATGGCTGACATGCTGGTCACCAGTCGGCACCCTGAGCCGACCAGAGGAGGATGGGTTTCCCCCTTGAGCCTGGTTCCTTCCAAGGTTTCTTCCCATCTGCCACAGGGAGTTTTTCCTTGCCACTGTTGCCTTAGGCTTGCTCCTGTGGGGGTTTAGGCCAGGTTGTCTGTAAAGCGTATTGTGACAACTGCTGTAAAATACGCTATACAAATAAAATTTGATTGATTGATTGAGCCTACCGGTTGACGTCTCAATCACGTTGTGCTTGTTTTGGCCAACAGAGGGGGCTGCTCGCTAAAGCAGCTTCATATCACTCTTCGTCTTCTACTAACTACTATGATTTTCCGACACGGTTTAAAAAGTTACGTAGTACCCAATTTTATCAGTCGGCCTGCACCATAATTTATTACAGTACAACAGTTACCATGGTCAAAATACATGAAACCGGAATTGTCCCCATTTTTTATTTCATAGATAATAGCATTGGATATTTTCATGATATATTGACCGCCAAACTGGAAATGTCCCCGGTTTTCATTTCAGAAATGTGGTCACCTTACTCTAGACTATTTCTGATAACAAGCAAAATAACAAGTAATTTACATTAGCTAGCTAGTTAAAACTATGAGTAGCCAGTATTATCTGGGGTTACCAGTCGAAGAAAAGAACCATTACTTGGCCAATCTCAAATGCGATAACGTTACACTACCAGAAAAACAAGTGACAGAAACAGGTAGTGTTGACAGTATTGCACCTTGCTGAGCATCATACATTCTTTGCATAATCCATAACTATTCTGGTTACATGCACACTGCTGTGTAAAAAGTGCACTCTTTCTATGATATTGCTTAAAAATGATGATTAAATGAGACACAAACTGCGGCTAGTGGGCAGCATGTGTAGCCAATGCAATTACTGTAGGTTATTTATTTGAATAGCATGCATTGATGGAAAAACATTGTGACTCATCTTTGGGTCATCTTGCTAGGTTACCACAACAAAAAATGATCAGGCAATGTAACGCTGTCAAGTCATTGGAAACAGGTATCCTAATGTTAGTTCAAAACATAGCTAAAGCTTATCAACTACTAGCATTGATCTAATGTTACTATGTATAATTAATATACATGTTATGTTAGCTACGTTTAGCTAGTTAGCTACAATCAATTTAACTATTGATTGTAGCTAACTATTGCAGGCTTGTTACTGGTCAGCTAGCTATTAGCTATCGCTTATCATGAGTTTGTTACCTGAAACAAAGTGAATGCAAGAGTGAGATTATTATCGACCACCTTCGTTTGATAGACAGGAAAACGTAAACTGATTTGCAAATATATATGAAATAGGCGAAATATCGGTAACAACCTGCACCTAGTTATGTAGGAAAAAATGCCCTTGTTACCCTCCTGTGGTTATTTTTTCAGTACTTTCACGATTTTTTTCTGTGCCGGTAAATAAGTCAGAGGTGGTCCAGCGCTAGCTTTTGTTTGCTGAGAGGACGTGTATCAACCACCCCATATAAATGAATGGAACTTGACATAAGTTTGCTAGCATACTGTATAAGTTTCCTGTCTTGTATATTTGAGGTTAATATGAGAAAGGGTGGTCTCTATCAGCACGTCTAGGAATCCGTACATATTCACTGTTGTAACCCAAGTCACGGGACGCAAAATAGCCATTGGGAAAGCAGTTTGAAACTAGAAAGGTTACAATTCCTGAAGGAATTGTGTGGGTTTGCTTCAAATTCCAACTGGCACTGTCTTCAAGCCTCAATGCATTTCAATGAGGGCGCATAGCTTAGAAGAAGCAGGAATCCGTCCAGACCCACGGCAGACAGTAGCGTTACATATACAGCCGGGGATCAGCAAGTAGCGATTATGTTCCAGGCATTAGTCATATCCTAAAAGTGTCATCAGTAAAACTTGGCTAACTATATAGCTAGCTAGCTATGGCATGTCCTCACCTCTGTAAAGTTATTTGTTGTCCTCCGTGTTTCCATACATCTGTATTGGTGGTTGTAGCTCTGTGTTATTAGCTCCTACTCATGCATGCAGGATAGTATTAGTACTCGGGTTGTAGCTGTGTGTCCGTAGCTCCTTCTCATGCGTGCAGGATAGCATCCGTACACGCTAACTAGGTTAACTAAAGTAGGCGAAAGGCTGACATGTTAGGGTTAGCTAAAGTAAGGTTAGGCAATAAAGCTGTGCTAAAAAATCTTGTGCTATTGGAAGCGCGTCCTACTAAACGGCCAGGAGTGAGTGACCACCTGCGTGTGCGTTAGTCAGTCACAGACATTCGCGTTTTTAGGGCTTTTTATTTATTTATTCATTTTTTATTTTTTTTATTTGACAGGGACAATATACATTGATCAGCATCGCTATTATGTGATGTAAATGAGCCAGATTTAGCTAGATCGCTAATTTCCATCTGTTGTCCCTGGGCAGGCTGATGTTAACACACCGCTATTGTGGTCCAGCCAAAAATACGAAGTAAATACACTAGTGGTTCAGGCGGTCGATACACGTCCCCCCTCACGGGTGGTCGATAAGAAACCTGTGTCAAATACATATTTCAAGTATTTCATGGCTTTTGAATATTTAGGGGTCCAAGCAGCGAAGCTGGTGGAACCCTATTGTATCTGTTATTATTATTATTATTATTATTATTATTATTATTATTTTTCTCTGCTAAAAGTGTCTGAGGCTCAGCAACCATATGTTCACCTATGTTCTCCATATTGTTTGCCCGCCATTTGGAGTTTTTAGTTGGGGCGTGGAAGTTTTCTCCGCTAAAATGTCTGAGGCTCAGCAACCATAAGTTGTAGACCAACCAAATTTAGTAGGTGGGTTCCTATGGCCCCCCACTACTCAGGTACTAAAAATCACCTATGTCGGCCAGATGGTGGCGCTATAACAAAGGGTTTTGCGTAAAAGGCCATAACTCCCACACCATAAGTCAGATCAACACAAAACTTCATCGACCGATGCATCTGAATGTGCTCTACAACTTTGCCATTTGGAGCACCTATGTCTGCCATATTGTTTGCCCGCCATTTGGACTTTTTCATTAGTTGGGGTGCAGAAGAGCTGGAGCTCCAAATCTAAGCGTTACGACATCTAGTAAACTTCTTTACGGCAAGCGACATCCATAGCGACGCAAGTAATCCGACACCGTAGGGTCTAGTTTTTAGCAGTGTGGTCTGAACGTCGGGGATGCAATGGAAGACAGTGCCACCCAGAGTGCATGCTAGGCTACCACAAGTTTGTTAGTAAAAGCTTTTTGAGAGGATGAATAATTACTTTTCTTGAGCCTGGATCCATTTGAAGACAGTATCGGGTGAGTTCGTTTAGTCTCTGAATCTGTCATTATGCTGAGAAATAGCTAAACCATTTTATTGATAGGTTCTGAGTTTCTGTGTAAACACGCGAAAACACGCTGGTATAATGAAACAATGACGGTAATACATATATAGTCCGCTTCCTTCCGTTGCTACCATAACATAACACACTATCTTGTGTCTACAGCTGCAGTTTCTCGCTGCAATTTCTAATATTGAATATAAACAAAAGACGCAATTTATGCTGTACTCTGCCAATGTCTAAATAAATAATACGGTACTGAGCGTAGGAAGCAGTTAGCATGGATGGCGAGTTGATATTTCGTTTTTTGCTACTAAAAGTTTGTTAGTAAAAGCTTTTTGAGAGGACGAATAATTACTTTTCTTGAGCCTGGATCCATTTGAAGACAATGTCGGGTGAGTTCGTTTAGTCTTTAAATCCGTCATTATGCTGAGAGAAATCGTATTCTCAATTTAATCTCTAAATTGACTTTAACTTAGGGTTGTAACTAGTTAGCTGTTTCGTAGGTGACTTAGTTAATGCACTCGTCTTAACTATTGCTTGTATTTTTGCATAGACTGCGTTGTTGCTGTTCTTGTTTGTGTTAGTGTTAATCAGTTTAACCTACAGGGTCAAAGTTGAACTATGCGATTGTTCCCTGCACTTGGAACGGTACTTCTCTCTAGGGTTTTCGACACACATGTTCCTGATTATGATTATACACTTTGTTGCACATCGCTGTAGATAAGAGCGTCTGCCAAATGCCTGTAATGTAATGTTATGTAATATTTCGTAGCAACAAGATAAACCCGACATTAGCCCTAAAATATGCCAATATGTCGACAATGCTGCTCACTGAATAACGAAATAAACGAGACAATTATTTTTTTAATTATACCATGTCATTCTACAGTCAATATCTGGGACTAAACATTGAATAAATATACAATCTTACCATTGGTTTTACGCGTAGAGATGTCCCTTTTGCGAATGAGTGGTCATATATTGTCTTGGACAATCCGTTTGCGAAATATACGCGCATCTGTGACGCCTGGGTCGGCTATCTTCAAAAATATCTGTGCGTAATACCACACCTGTTGCTTACGGCGTTGTCGCCCTTTTTAGTGCAATTTGGCTTGATTGACAATTCATTTATTCCATAGGTGAAAGTATAAGCTTTCTAACGATGTATAACATGTCTGGTTTTGCTATTGGAATAGCATTTTATAGGTCAGCGTAACCGAAAATTTTCTCATCTGCCAATGTCTAAATAAATAAAACAGTAGGCTGCTCTGCGCGTAGGTCGCGACTTGATATCTCGTCTTTTGTTTTGTTTTTTCTCAATGTCGTATTTATTATTTGAAATGTGTATTTATGTGTTATTATTCTATCTGTCTCTGAGGCGCTCTGAAATGTGCATTTTCTGCTAAGCTGAGCAATGGATTGGAATATGTGTCTGATGTACTGTTGCACGGTATACCAAAACTTCAGCACTTTTTCGGTACTTTAAAAAAATTAAAATAAAAGGTTCACTGTTAGAATTTTCTGACGTTCGGTAGTTTTGTGTCAAATGTAAAAGCCAGGGAACTGTGTCTCCTGCATTACTGATTGAGAGGATGAAAAGTGTAATTTGTCAGAATCTTCGCTAGATGGCAGTAGCCACTAAGGTTGCCAAGTGAGGTGACTTGCGCTTGTGCACTCAGCTCCTTGATACAGCGCAAGCTTCGACTCAGTTCACTTCAGTAGCAATAGGTGTTCCAATTTGGAAATATTTTATTATAGTAGATGCTGTATTGTTATTAAAACATGCTGTTTTTAAATCTATTTAAAGGTGAAAGACCTGTTTTAAAGATTATTTAGTTTACAACTGTTTATTTTTTGAAATATATTTCATATATTTTTCTATTGTTTAGTGTTGTAACACTACAGGCCTATACTTATTCATACGTTGAAGAGGCTTCAACTTAAAGGTTGTTAATAAACCAGGTTTTTAATAAACCGTGAATTCGAAAATGAGGTCATCCCTTGTGGACATTACGTTTCTGATCTATTAGGTAAGGTAATTTCAGTATCGTTAGGTACTGAGTATTGAATCAGTATCGTTTCAGTATCAATTATTGCGATACTAAACCTGGTATTGGTATTGTTGGGAAACAGACAGTTTTGTGTATTCCAAGTCTCAGTTGTGTATTCTAAGTCCCGGAGGAAGGGCCACCCCCATGACCATATGGGCCTCCATTCCTGTCGGTTTCGAGGTTTCCCCTCCTGGGAATTTCCGCTGGGCCCCCCATGACCATTATGGATTTGAATGGTCCAATCAGAAGGAAGCACCGCTCCTTATCACCAATCAGAGGCAGTGCTCCCTTTCAACAATAGAATTCCTCTATATGCAAATACCAATCTACTGGAACTGTATAAATGTAATCACCCACCAATACTACTTTGAACTTTCTCTCTGAGTTGTTCCCGTAGCCGGCTACGTAATAAATCTTCCTGTTTTTACTACAAACTCTTGATCTGCTTCTTCATGGGCTAACGGTCATTTTACCTGTTTTAGGTAATGTCTTGATTAACCTACAGTATCAAAGTCAAAATTTTGGTATTGTGACAACACTAATGTGACACCTTTTTTAGTTGCGGCATGGAACCGCTGCAGCTGTACATACACGCCGGGCCATATATGTGTTACGACATCCCATCTAAGTGTTACGACATAGTAAAGGCCTTTACGGAAAGCGGCCAGGACACATCCATGGCGACTCAACTAAGTCATTCGACAGCGTCTCTTAGCACAAAATTGCCCATAAGTCATCCATTCTTTATACAATCATCATGATATTCAGTAGATATGTTGCGTGAAGGTATATGATCATGAGGAAAAAGCCATTTTAAAATCGCTCAATAGGGGGCGCGATGGTGCCAATGCTTGGACCCCTCCCAACGCCGCTTGCGGCCTTATACACAGGCACGTAAATCTCTCGATACAACATTAATGGATAAAACATTGGTTGCCTCATTGTTGTCTTGGAGTGTCAAGTTACAAAATCAAATGAACAGAACATACATAAACCTGATATGAGCAGTGACTGCTAATGTTAGCTAGCAACAAATGGTAACTGATGGCAAGCTAACCCTCCTTATGTTCAAAAATAAATTAAAATAATGCTTCAGTTTTTTTTCAGCATGGAACTTTTCTGCTTAGGGCTTCTGATTGGGCTAATGAACATGAAAATCACATAGATACTGTTTAGATCACATAGATAATGTTTGACCTGGAAATGAAAATACAGGAGGTCACATGAGATCAATATTGTCAAATGTTACACAATAACTGATTTCTTGAAAGAGAAAAGGGTACCCCCATACCCTCCACACATGCAAACATGTATATAGGCATACATACTAGGGGTCGACCGATATGACTTTCAAGGCCGATACCAATTGCGATATCTTAGAGAACAGGAAAGCCGATGTGCCAATATAGTTACCGATTACCGATATTTACCAATATATAGCCGATATAATATAGCATGGGCAGGAAATGCAAAAATCGGTCCGATATATTCGCAATCCAATATATCGGTCAACCCCTAATACGTACACCAATTTGTTTCACCAGGGCATACCCAACTGAAATCCAAAGAAGCTAACAATCACACACACAGACACAGACAGACAGACATGGTGAGAGAGAGAGATGGAGAGAGAGAAATGGGGAGAGAGAGAGAGACTAATCCAGCACTCTATTCACAGAAGGATGTAAAACATAAATCAAACAATCAAATACTGTTAAGGTAAATGACTTACCCTGATATGTGCATGCAGGTTGGAGAGGGCTATTAATGAGCAGGACATCTGACTGTTGCAATGTCTGCAAGAAGCTTTAAAGTTTCCTTCAGTATTCTCAGGCAGGTCATAGAATCTTATGATCTTAGACTTCACATGTGCCATGATGCAAACAAACAAGCGGGGTTAATCTTAATCGTAGTCAGTGGGCTTTCAGAAGGGCCGGTAACGAGACAAGATTCTCAAACAAGCAGGGGTCAAAACACAAGGCAAGTCAATACACGGCAGGCAACACAACTCTCCAAAAAATGGCTCCAAACACTCAACACCTGCGCTTGAACAGGCACCTTATATGGACCATTCTACCGAATTAGTTCAAACTGCAGTCCCACAATAAAAAACTATTTAACAAAACAATTAAGTATTCAGACCTTAGATATTTACTAAGATTATGTTATGATATATTTAAACCCAAGGCATTACATGAGATAGTAATTAGCTAAATATATACAAAATCATCATTTATAGGGTACTTTCTATTGGGAAGTGGCTGTCCCAAAAACTAACCCCTAAATAAAAATTTCAGTGGTGTTCTTTAAAAGTTCTTTTTGATTTCTTTCAAACAGAAGTTGAAAGATTTAGATTTATTGTGGGTTTAATTTTTAAATTAAAAAACTTTACTCAAAAAATGTTGTCCCATGTTTTCATGTCACTACCGAAACACGAAGAGTTTTAGTCCATAGGCTGAGCCTGGTTTTTAGCCACACCCCTGCATTTTTGACCAGGAAGTGACACTGCATCCCTGTCCCTCATGGCCGCATGGTGAGTAGTTAAATCCCATCATTTTGAAGTAAATGTGTTCCAAAGTCCGAAAATCAGTGTGTAACTTTAAGAATTGTCACTACCGAACACATATTCTCTGCAATTAAGTGAACTTTTTTCGGTTTTAATGCAAAATGTTATGTTTTTATGTGTGTACAACTGTTCCAAGCTGTGTTTGCTAGCCATGTGCTTGCTAGCATTTTTCAGTTATGCTCAAAATTAGTTAAAATTGTCACTACCGAAACAGTCACTACCGAAACATATGGTAAAGTTTCGGTAGTGACATGATCATTTTGGTAGTGACAAAATTGAATGTCCAATCATCTATTTTAAGGAAATAAACATACTTAAGGCAATGTTTTTATAATTGTTATTAAATTAAGTTCTTAACCTCTTAGTGCACACCCCCTAGTGGTCGGCACGCCGGCGTGCCTACATTACTAAACTCAAACATTCGGTGCTACTGCAACCAAAGTGTGAGTTAAAAACAGAAACGCGTTGTTTTAGTTTCATTAGTAGACGATACACGACAACTATGCCGAAGACGGAGTTTCGCAGCCCCACCATTGTCGCTCTGGTCGTTCATTTAACACGCACCCCCTCCCTGCAGTCTCATCTAAAAAACACCCCCCACCCTTGACATAATGGACAATATTGTCTATCTTGGCATTCATAAAAATATTCTTTCACCACTAAAAAATCATATTCCGTCATAGCAACAAGATAAACCCGACAACAGCCCTAAGATATGCCTATACAGCAGTGAAAACGCTGCTCACTGAACAACGACATAAACGAGAAAAAGTTTTTTAAAATGATACCATGTCATTCTACAGTCAATATCCGGGACTAAATATTAAATAAATATAAATCCTTACTGTTGGTTTTACGTGTAGAGATGTCCCTTTTGAGACTGCGTGGTCATATATTGTCTTGGACAATCAGTTTGGGAAATATAGGCGCATCTGTGACGCCTGGGTATCTTCCAAAATAGCTGTGCGTAATACCACACCTGTTGTTTACGGCGTCGTCGCCCTTTTTAGTACAGTCTGGCTTGATTGACAATTCATTTATTCAGTAGGTGAGAGTATGAGCTTTCTAACGATGTATAACATGTCTAATTCTGCTTTTGGAATAGCGTTTTATAGGTCAGCGTAACAGAAAATATTCTTAGCATCGCATTCACTTGCGCATTCACTCTATGTTAGCATAAAAATACGTTGCAGCTAACGAAAGGTGGTCAACGATATTTCGTAATTTCTTGGAAAATACTATTATTATTGAGGACTTCTGGACATAGCTAAGCCATATGTTTGCTGATAGACCTAGCTAACATCGTTTTCTGGAGCAAAACAGAAGCGAATAGGACAGCGTCATTGATACTGTCTCTGTCTCTATCTACTGAACATAGAGGAGATTTCATCATTGCTATGCTCATATTACTGCTCAAAATATTTCGGTTATATACGTTATTTTTGAAATTAAGTATCTTTAAATAGGTTAGTGGTGTTATATAATGTGAATATTTCACACTGTAAATGATAGCGTTAGATGGTAGTGTAATAGTTTTTGTGAAGCATGCCACAGTGATGACGTCAGAGTTGGACCATTGCCAAAACGTGGTGGGCGGTCGAAAATTGTTTTCATGTTGTCCTACCCTCATACAAGAAAACATACGAGAGTACAGAGTATAGAAATACACACGAGTTAATTATTACACATTTAGGTACTGTACTGCATTGTGTGACAATATTTTTGCATTATTTTTTAAATCTGATAGCAATGTTTAATCTTAAACCTTCATAAGGGGCTCATTTATATGCTTTATAATGGACAAAAAGCATTTTATTCAATTTTGGAGAGATTTTGGATATGTTTCTGGACACCTAGCTATTTTAGACCACTGTACTGACTGAAAGCTTGTAATTCCCATTTGAAAATTATGCAACAGTGATTTTCTTGAGTCAAAACAATTGATTTGTATTGAAATATGTGAATATGTTGTGATTTACAACAATGCATAATTTAGACATTTTGGATAGATTTGGAGACGCTGGGTACACTGCTTAGTTTTTGCTTCATACATCTATAGTAGTTCTACATATCCACCCTTAGATTTTATGAACTTGTGGTCAAGAAGTTTTTGATCCAGCACAGGTGTAGTTTAACCTCCTGTATATCTCATATCTCTCAGTATTTCACTGCAAACTTAAAAAGTGCAAATTTATTTTTGATTTTTTGTCAAAACAATTGCATTTGTGGCAGTTTATTTCTTTCAAAATTATGAATATAAACTAATCTGCGTTAGTATTGTAAATTGTACAAATGTCTTGCTTCATTTAAGCCATTTTTCAAGTCTCTGTGGTGTTTACATCTGGAGTTATAAAGCTTTAAATAGGGTACCCCCTAAATGGGCAAGGATTGGCAAAATTTGGCTTGTGCCTTAAGAGGTTAAAACGTGCAGATAATGCTGATTTCTATTTGAAATTGTAGAGTTAAACAGGGAGAAAGAAACATAAGACACCAACATGCCAAAACAAAATAGAAAAAGTGGAGCAGAGAGGCTGAGAGAATACAGACAAAGAGTGAGGGATGACCCAGTGAAGCACCAAGAATATTTAAGGAAGGAAAGAGAAAGAAATAAGAAACGAAGGGAAGAAGGAAAGTTGAAATTTATCAGCGATTTATCTGACAAGGAGCAAAGGAAGATTAGAAAATCATGGACGAAAAGACAGCAAAAACACAGGGTGTTGGTGAAAAGACAGAGAAAGATGGAGATATTTTGCAGGGCTTCCACACCACCTAGCACTTCTAGTGAGGCTGATCAGACACCATAGCGTAGGCCTGTAGGACAGAAAAGGATGAGAAGTGCAAAAATGCATAACTACAGAAAATTAAAGAAGCTTGAGCAGAAGGTCAAAGAAATGAAGCGGAGAGAAGCAAAATATAGAAAAAGGTGTCAGAGGTTAAGGTTGAGGTTGACATCAGACCAGTCCGATTGTTCCCCAACAGCGAAAACTCAGATGGAAGTATGGAAGCACAGAGTTCCTGCTCATATCAAAAAGGCCCTTCTTTTTCACAATACATTTATGCACTATATGCAGAAAAAATACAAGTCTGTCAGCTATAAAGAAAAACATGCATTCAAAAGAGCTTTCTCAACCAGGTTGCTCAGAAAATACAAACTTGTTTCTATGGTCAGAAAAACCGTAGGTATCTCCCACAAAGTGTTTAACAAGACTGCAGACAACCCACGTCCGTGGTTCACCTATCAGAGAACTGGTAATCAAAAGACCATGGACATAGTCAAAACTTTCTTAAGTCGAGATGACAATAGTCGGACATCAGTCGGGAAGAATGAAACAATCACAAGATTCAAAAAGAAGAAACAGAAGAGGTTCCTCTCTGACACGTTGCTGAATTTGCATCAGAAATTGATGCTGGAGATGCCTCATCTGAAGCTGTCCTATTCGCTTTTCTACAGGACGAAACCTTTTTGGTTTGTTGCCCCTAACATCAATAACAGGGAGACATGTGTCTGACAAGTGCATGACAATGCCCAAATGAAAGCAGACAGGCTCAAGCACCTTGGCATTATTAACTCACAGAGCTTGAGCAAAGTCGCAGAGGAGTTGTGCTGTGACACACAGGCTAAAGCATGCATGTACAGGAAATGTCTCTCATGTAAAAGCAAGTCACTCACACACATCACAAGTACATCAGGAACAGGAGCCACATGGTGGTACCAGTGGCTCACGAAAAAAGAAGATTATGAAAAAGAAAAGGAGAAAGAGAGAAGATCACTGTGACAAAAACTGTTAAACAGAGATGTGAGGGCAGCCCAGAGCACCTTTTGGAAGATTTTGAGAGAGAAATGAAAGCCAAAGTGTGCAAGCACCTCTTCAACATCCATCATCAGCACACACAGCTACAATCTTTGCACAGATCTCTGAAATCAGACGAAGCTATTCTTCACATTGACTATGCAGAAAACTGGCAGTGCAAATATGCAAAGCAAGCAGTGCAGCAAGTCCACTTTGGAGCATCCCACAGGCAGACAACACTGCACAATGCTGTTGTGTACACCACAGATGGTACACTGACATTCTGTGCCTTGTTGCCTTCCATGAAGCATGATCCTCCTGCCATGTGGGCTCAGCTTGAACCAGTTTTTCAGTTCCTGAAGGAGAACCATCCGAGGATCCAAAAACTCTTCTTCATCAGCGATGGGCCGACAATGCAATATAGAGGAAAGAAGAACTTTTATCTCTTGAGCACCATTCCTTTCCAGATAGGATTTACCGCTGTAAACTGGAGTTTCCTGGAAGCTGGTCACGGCAAAGGGCCTGCCGATGGCATTGGAGCCACCATAAAGAGAACTGCTGATTCACAGGTAGCCAGGGGTACTGACATACCCACAGTGAAAGCCCTCTATGACACACTCCTTCCTCTCAGCAAAGTCAAGCTCCTCTACATGGAGGAAGAACAGATATACAGAGTAAGTGCACTCCTTCCAGCTGACCACAATCAAAGGTACACTGAGCATTCATCAAGTGATCTGCACTACCCCTGGCACAATCTATTATAGAGTGCTCAGCTGCTTGTGCAACAGAGAGGCCATCTGTCCCTGTTTCCACCCATCGTCCACCAACATTGCACCACAAGCACAGCCTGGAAGAGATGTAAGAACACCTGAACCAACAGCCCCAGAAGATGGAAGCCATTCCACTTCAAGCTATGGGTGTGAAGGGACTGTCTGTCCAGTTGATGACATCACTGAAGACCTTGTTGGAAAGTGGTGTGTTGTCACATACGACTAGGAAAATTTTGAGACTCCCCATGATTGTGATGATGTCACATGTTAAAGTTAGGGTGTTCCCATTAATGTTGATCAAACTGGTTCCTCCAAACTCTTGATGCGTCATGATAAAAATATATCACATGTATAACTATATACTCATATAATCAATATGTAATCCAATAAACCTATATCAGTAGTTGTAGATAAGCTTATGGAAACGCAAGAAACCACAGTATCCACTGTAGAAAAAGAGCAAGAGAACGCAGTAGTCTTAGAAATCACATTTACTCACTCAGCAGAAAAAACTGCTCACTCAGCAGAAAAACTGCTCACTCAGCAGAAAAAACTGCTAACTCAGCAGAAAAGAACTAGTCACTGAGCAGAAAATACTAATCAAATACTAATCATACCCTATTGCCTAAAAATTTCAACAGATAAACACTAACCAAAAAACTAATCATATACTGCCAAAATATAGCAGAGAACAATAATCCAAAACTAACAAAAATGCTAATGCTAGATAAAAGTGCTAGAAAACTAATATTTTACAGTGACCCATATGTAACTTGTACGTTTAATGAAAAAATTACAGGAGGCTGAGACTTATATGCATACTGGAAAAGTACAGAACAAAGACCACTGCTTCTTAAGAGAAAGTTGGGGTAACTTTCCACACTAACGTTATCACCTAAGAACAAAGAAAGTCATTTTGGTGCCAAGTAGGTCAGATAAGACACAAAATCAGACGTCTGGAATAACACCATATGGTGCCAAAAAGAACAGGTGGCTGGGATTTATGTAAATGTATAAGGGGTTGTGGAGTTTGTGGAGTACATTTTGTGTATAAAAGGATTGTAAAACTGACAGTCGGGGTTCAATTCGGCGGAATTGTTCCGGCTTTGTTGTGCACTTGTGCAAATAAAGTCTAACCTTTCTGAAGAGCTTGCTGCCATGGTGTCTTTTCCCTCGTGAAGTAGTTTTCTACAGATTGGCGATTGGACTCAGAATTATGTTGCTTCCTAGACACGACATGACGATGATTTGTTTTTCTCTTTCTGAAGCTCTTCTGCTCAAGGTGCTCAGAGAGACCAAAAGGTTCAGGCTGTGGTTTTAAAGATTTGGACAAAAGCCCATAGGGGACACTGAACCCTCCTAAACATACAACAAATGTCTCTCTCACTCCCTGTGTGTGTGTGTGCAAGAGATGTTCACACTCAATCACTAGAGGTGAAATCTGGTTAAGTCTCAAGTTCATGATCAGTTCATTCATTCAGATTCAACTGCATAACACTTTCTAGTGTGTGTATTTTTCTTTAAGATGTTGAATGTATTTGTTACAGACCTTTCAAGGATACATTAGTTAAAGTGTTCAGAAGCCTGACAGCAATGGCTTAATATCAATGTTATTGTTGAGATTTTCTTTTTTTTAAAAACTGAAACCACTTGGGTTATTATTTTCAAGACACTCTTCCTCATCTGCATGGAAACTTCAATGACAATTGATAAGTAATGTTTGTCCTTCCAAATAAATGGTTATGGATGATGGGAATAATTGTTATGTCTTCAATAATAAATTACTGCATTTTATTGATCATAAAACATTTGTAATATACCCAACAAAAGGCATGTTATGAGTTAAGATTAAGCAATAAGGTTGAGGGAATATGATACAACCTTGCAAACAAACTACTGTGGTCACTACCGAAACAGTACAGTCGTTACCGAAACACTGGGTTTTTTCTCAAAAATAAAGTATATTGAGTTATCAACTAAAATTTTATGATAATGATTGGTTAAATGTATGTTCAGTTTCATCAATCATTAACTCTGAAATCAATACGATCAGCATTATGCATTTTACAAAGAAAGACTGCATTTAGATTTTGATGAATTTTATAAATTGAACTTTGAAATTTGTTAAAATGGCTATTTTAATTGATTTAGTTGTGAAAACCTTCTAGAAAAATTTGTAAAAATAATCTTTAGAGGGGGAATGGAAACACAATCTTAACAGGTTAATATAATACTTTTTATTATTGTGTATTATTATGTTTCAGTAGTGACACATTTTGTGAGGGGAAAAACATTCTAAAACAGTCTGAAAATACAATATAAAAATTGACTGCACTTTTACTAGATATGTGTACCTTAGATATGGTACAATATATATACGGACAAAGTTATGGGAAGAAAACATACAAATTTCAAAATGTTTCCAACTGTGACTTTGAACCAATTCGGTAGAATGGTCCATATAGCAGTGTTGATTGACTGATTAATGCCAGGTGTGCTCAATCACCATTGAACCATGACATCCTTTTTCCCTGGCACTAGATGAATCCAACATATACAGTTGCAGTCGGAAATATTCAGTCCCTCAAAGATTGTAAGGATTTACCAATGAAAGTTTTTTCAAAGAGCGAGATTTTACTTTGGATGACTTTTTTATCAGTTGAGTGACACATAAAATCAGCAAAGAAAATGTATGATGTAGTATTTGTGTGCAACAGGATATTTTGTTAATATAACCATGTCACAATTATTCAACTCCTATATAATATTGCTGTTTTTAAAACGTTCTGCTAGTTTCTATGGCCCAAAGCTGAGATACAACATAATTAAGCCTTTGGGTACTCTATAATGATCCTTAATTTGCTTCAGCTGTGATGCATATATAAACCCCACCCATGAAGGTGTTCAAGGTGAGTTGCAATCATGGGTAAGACTAAGGAGCTTTCACAAAAGCTGAGAGAGGAAATTATTTCATTGCACCTGAAAGGCATTGGGTATAAGATTTCCCAAAAATGTAACATTCCAAGAGATACCAGTGGGAGCATTATAAGGAAGTTTAAAACTTATGGCACAGCTGCAAACCTGCCTGGCCGTGAGAGAAAGGCCAAAATTTCATCAAGAGCCCATAGCAAGTTAACCTCTTAAGGCACAAGCCAAATTTTGCCAATCCTTGCCCATTTAGGGGGTACCCTATTTAAAGCTTTATAACTCCAGATGTAAACACCACAGAGACTTGAAAAATGGCTTAAATGAAGCAAGACATTTGTACAATTTACAATACTAACGCAAATTAGTTTATATTCATAATTTTGAAAGAAATAAACTGCCACAAATGCAATTGTTTTGACAAAAAATCAAAAATAAATTTGCACTTTTTAAGTTTGCAGTGAAATACTGAGAGATATGAGATATACAGGAGGTTAAACTACACCTGTGCTGGATCAAAAACTTCTTGACCACAAGTTCATAAAATCTAAGGGTGGATATGTAGAACTACTATAGATGTATGAAGCAAAAACTAAGCAGTGTACCCAGCGTCTCCCAATCTATCCAAAATGTCTAAATTATGCATTGTTGTAAATCACAACATATTCACATATTTCAATACAAATCAATTGTTTTGACTCAAGAAAATCACTGTTGCATAATTTTCAAATGGGAATTACAAGCTTTCAGTCAGTACAGTGGTCTAAAATAGCTAGGTGTCCAGAAACATATCCAAAATCTCTCCAAAATTGAATAAAATGCTTTTTGTCCATTATAAAGCATATAAATGAGCCCCTTATGAAGGTTTAAGATGAAACATTGCTATCAGATTTAAAAAATAATGCAAAAATATTGTCACACAATGCAGTACAGTACCTAAATGTGTAATAATTAACTCGTGTGTATTTCTATACTCTGTACTCTCGTATTTTTTCTTGTATGAGGGTAGGACAACATGAAAACAATTTTCGACCGCCCACCACGTTTTGGCAATGGTCCAACTCTGACGTCATCACTGTGGCATGCTTCACAAAAACTATTACACTACCATCTAACGCTATCATTTACAGTGTGAAATATTCACATTATATAACACCACTAACCTATTTAAAGATACTTAATTTCAAAAATAACGTATATAACCGAAATATTTTGAGCAGTAATACGAGCATAGCAATGATGAAATCTCCTCTATGTTCAGTAGAGAGAGACAGAGACAGTATCAATGACGCTGTCCTATTCGCTTCTGTTTTGCTCCAGAAAACGATGTTAGCTAGGTCTATCAGCAAACATATGGCTTAGCTATGTCCAGAAGTCCTCAATAATAATAGTATTTTCCAAGAAATTACGAAATATCGTTGACCACCTTTCGTTAGCTGCAACGTATTTTTATGCTAACATAGAGTGAATGCGCAAGTGAATGCGATGCTAAGAATATTTTCTGTTACGCTGACCTATAAAACGCTATTCCAAAAGCAGAATTAGACATGTTATACATCGTTAGAAAGCTCATACTCTCACCTACTGAATAAATGAATTGTCAATCAAGCCAGACTGTACTAAAAAGGGCGATGACGCCGTAAACAACAGGTGTGGTATTACGCACAGCTATTTTGGAAGATACCCAGGCGTCACAGATGCGCCTATATTTCCCAAACTGATTGTCCAAGACAATATATGACCACGCAGTCTCAAAAGGGACATCTCTACACGTAAAACCAACAGTAAGGATTTATATTTATTTAATATTTAGTCCCAGATATTGACTGTAGAATGACATGGTATCATTTTTAAAAACTTTTTCTCGTTTATGTCGTTGTTCAGTGAGCAGCGTTTTCACTGCTGTATAGGCATATCTTAGGGCTGTTGTCGGGTTTATCTTGTTGCTATGACGGAATATGATTTTTTAGTGGTGAAAGAATATTTTTATGAATGCCAAGATAGACAATATTGTCCATTATGTCAAGGGTGGGGGGTGTTTTTTAGATGAGACTGCAGGGAGGGGGTGCGTGTTAAATGAACGACCAGAGCGACAATGGTGGGGCTGCGAAACTCCGTCTTCAGCATAGTTGTCGTGTATCGTCTACTAATGAAACTAAAACAACGCGTTTCTGTTTTTAACTCACACTTTGGTTGCAGTAGCACCGAATGTTTGAGTTTAATGTAGGCACGCCGGCGTGCCGACCACTAGGGGGTGTGCACTAAGAGGTTAATCAGGACAACTAAGAAAACCCCTCGTGTTACTGCAAAACACCTACAGGATGACTTGATGAAGGCCGGGACAAGTGCTTCAGTGGCAACTATAAGACAAGCACTGAATAAACAAGGACTTCATGGCCGGACTCCAAGACGCACTCCACTCTTGACCACAAGAAACATCAAAGGTCGACTACAATATGCCAGGAGGAATTTGGATAGGACTGCAGAGTTCTGGGAGACAGTTCTATGGACTGATTAAACTAAACTGGCACTGTTTGGACACATGGACCAGTGGTATGTCTGGCATGAGAAAGGCCAGGCTTATGACCAGAAGAATACCATCCCCACGGTCAAGCATGGAGGTGGGGTTGTTGATGTGGGGATGTATTTCTGCTGTAGGAACTGGCAATCTTGTCTGTGTACCTGGCATCATGGATTCCCAGAAATACCAGGCCATTTTAAAGAGGAACGTGATGCCTTCTGTTGAAAAATTGAATCTTGGTGATCATTGGACTCTCCAGCCAATGAGCCTCATTCACCAATTTTTTCTTAAATTTGTTCTTAAGAAAGATCCTAAGGAAAGTCTACGTCAGATTCACAACGTGTTAAACCGTAGAATTGTTCGCACCTGTGTTCTTAAAATGATGAATCCAATTGTCTTCGTAAATGGAAAGCGCATGCCAGTTGTTCCTAATTAGCATAGGTAAACGCCCCGCCAATCCCCATAAAAGGGCATGAGACTGCAGGGTCGTGTGCACACACAAATCAAAAAGTTGAGAGCGAAGTTAATAATGCCTAAACGAAAATCTAAAGACGGCGGAGCTCTGGACTTGAAACGTAAGAAAAACTTTGGTAGTTCTGAAGTGGAGGTACTGCTGCAGGAAGTGAACAGCAGACGAGCTGTCATATTTAGTAGCATCAGAGGCGGATATAAAATAACACAAAAAAAAGATGCATGGGATGCTATTACTCATTCAGTGAACACTGTATCTGGAGAAGGGCACACAACTGATAAAGTAAAAAAAAAAAAAAAAAGGTTTGATCTCAAATCTGAGGCAAAAAAATATATTGCCAAACACAGAAGAGAGACGCTGACCACTGGAGGGGGACAGGCTTTCCCAGAGTTATCTGAGCTGGACCAGCGCATCGGGGCCATTATTGGAAAGACAGCACTCGCGGGTGTGCCATCAGCTGAGCATTTGATGGGCCCTGTGTTTCATATCCTAGGTCATCTCCGATCTCAGAATCAGAAGGTAAGCTGGTTTTTCAGAATTAATACAAATTGACAGTACATTTTATCTAAAGGTTGTAGCTGTAAAACAATAGAACGTGACACATTTAGCAGGTAAACACCAGTGTGTAAAACCTAAAGGCAGGTGATTATATTTGAATGAGTGTTCTCCTCTTCAACATGTCCATATGTTTAAAAAGTGTTACCTATGTGCTTGGTTTGTATTCAAAATTTAAACATTTGCTATTGCAGTATAGACCAAACATTGCATAATTGAAACCTCCAAAAATAAAAGGTCACTACAATGGTTTGATTTTATCATTTATTTACAGATGAACTCCCGCTGAGGTTACCACCCTCTGAGGCAGAGCCTGGCACCTCGCAGCCAGTACCTTCCTGTAGCTGTACCTCCATGCGTGCACCCAGGTCCCGTTCAACTGCCCCACGTCTGATCACAGAAGCAGTCCTGGACAACCAAGAGAGAATGGCCCAAACGCTTTCACAGACAGCCTCAACACTGGCCACAATCTCCAAGACACTTAAAGAAATTAATACACAATTAAAAAAATAAATATATGCACAGAAACCTGTTTGATTTTAAGTTATGTGTTTCTTTCTTGAGATTAATTGTAAGCTATAAATAATCACACTGTAAAAGTCAAATTAATTTTAAAGGCTTTATTTATAAACGAGCAATTAATTGCTGTCAAACTTGGACAGCAAGTCTGTTGTCTGGTCCCAGGAGTGGGTCAGGACGCACATCCTCTTGTGGTGACTGAAGGGGAAGTGGTACACCACGTTTCATGACAATGTTGTGCAAGACACAGCAGGCCATGATTATTCTACAAACCTAAAACGATGAAAAGATGCCCAAAGATTATACAATGCAAAAAATGGATAGAATTAGAGGTAGTCTATAGGCTCTCTAATGTTTTTGCAAGAATAAAAAAATTTCTCAGCTGTTCTCTTTATACGCACCTTTTCCGGTTTGTAAAGCAGCTTGCCACCTGCTGTGTCCAAACACATCCAGCGTCCTTTTAAGATTCCAATGGTACGCTCGATGATGGAGCGAGTGTGTGCGTGCCGCTGATTGAATGACATTATATTATGATTGAGGGTTGGTGAGTGGTGTCATTAACCAGGGGGCCAGGGCATATCCTCAATCTCCTAATAAAACAAGTCATTATAGTAAAAGAAGCCCGATTTTGCTGGATTTTATGGAATTTGTAATTACTAAAAGATGCGTACCAATGAGCCAGCCGTCTCCAGCAGCTCCTTGTTCGAGGCGCATACCCACAGAACTGTTTTGTAAAATGTAAGAGTCGTGTGCACCTCCTGGGAAGCGGGAGTACACATTCAGAAGGTGGTTCTGGGAGTCGCTGATGAGTTGTAATTTATGGGTAGGTATTGCTTGTGGTTGAGATATGGGAACGGATCTGGAGAGGGTGCCTTAATGCGCACGTGTGTGCTGTCTATTGCGCCGATGGTGTTGGGTAGACCAGCAATAGAATTGAATCCTCTCTTCACTGGGACCTGTTCTTCTGCTGTATTGGGGAATTTTATGTATTGTGTGGCCAGTTGATTTATTCCATCCATGACTCTCAGGAAAGCGCAGCTGATGGATGCCTGTGATATGCCCACCCTGTCTCCTAGCTCCCTCTGAAATGTCCCAGTGGCTAAAAAGCCCAAGGTGAAGAGTACCTGCATGTGTGGTGGTACAGGGTTAGACCGTCTGGTATGGCTCCGCAGTGCTGGATCCAAACTGTTGCAAAGCTCCATGAGGACAGCTCTTGGTAGTCTAAAGCGTCCCAGTAGGTACTCCTCACTCTCTGCAAATAGGTCCACATGGTCCTGGGCACGATCTGCAACATCTTGCAGCAGCGGTAAATATGCCATTGTGTGAATAGGCCTAGGGTGCAGAAATAGGCCTACTTTGGGCCTATAAATAGCATGATCAATCACTGATTATTGGATGGCATGGTTCTCAGTTAACATAATTGATGTGAATTGAAGTGTTAGTGTAGTGTTTATTTATTTTAAAAGACCATAATGCTTTGTAAAATAATGAAAATAATTATTTTTAAAAATATTATAAATGATAAAAATATTATTGTAACGTAAGTTAATCCTATAATATTATACAACTGTAGAATTGAAGAAAACGCAATAACCAATTATTTTGCACAATCATGCCGGCACTCAAATGTGCGTAAGTGTGCTTTTGAGTGTGTGTAGCTTCTGTTCTTACCTAAGAACAAATCCCAAATAAGAAAACATTGGTGAATGTCAGAATCTTCGTGAAAACTGCATAAGTGGGCTTTAAGAAGAAAATTCTTCTTAAGAACGGTTGGTGATTGAGGCCCAATGATCCCAAGCACACCTCCAAGCCAACCAAAGCTTGGTTGAGAAATAGATCCTGGAATGTCCTGGAGTGGCCTTCTCAGTCCCCCGATTTAAATCCCATTGAACACCTTTGGTGGGATTTAAAGACGCCAGTTGCAGCACGGAAGCCGTCAAACATCAATGAGCTCGAGGCTTTTGCACGTGAAGAATGGGCAAAGATTCCAATAGAGAGGTATAAGAAGCTTGTCAGCACTTACTGAAAACGCTTATTAGAAGTTATAACGGCTAAAGGATGCTCCACAAAGTACTGAAGCTGGGGGTTGAATAATAGTGCACATGCACATTTGTGAAAAGAGTTACATTTTTTATTTGAACTCAAAGTTAAGTCAATTTATGTTCTCAAAATTATTCAAATTTGTATCAATAAATATTTTTAGTTGTTTAATGAGGCTTTTTGTCATATTTTCATTAACCTCGATTCACATCACTATGACGTCTTTTGAGATGAGGGGGTTGAATATTTCCAATTGCACTGGATATATTTTAACATTTTAATTAAAGCTGCTGCATTCTTGGGCACTGTATTAGATGAAAGTATTTGACATTTATTTATTTGAAATAGTATTTGTAGGATATTTAAATTAAGCATTTTCAAATTTTCAAATACTGAAATTGTATTTGTTTTATTTGAAATTATCTAAAAATGTAGTATTTGAATATTTTGAAATACTTACAAATACAACTATTTGGTTCTCAATTTTTATTTTCAAATGCTTCAAATATAAATAATTTGTTTGGGAATGTTTGGGAAAATGTATTTGAAAATACTTCAAATAGTATTTAATGTATTTACAAATACAAAGTATTTCATTTGTATCTGTATTTGACACAGGTCTGGTCAGTAATAGGTGCTCTCACTCTACAGATCCTTGAATTCTTGCCTGGCTGCCAAGCCTCTCTTCACACAGCAGTGATCCATGCTCGCCGTCTCCCCTCTTCTTTAGGAAACTGAAACAGTTTTATTTTCGAAATGGCATTTGTTCCTGAGGTCAGGTTGCACCCCACAGCACAACGACCTGAGCCCAACGTCAGTCTGCTCATCAGCTTAACTTTCACTCCGTTTGTAGTCGGTGCCATATTAGTCAGTAAGCACAAACCCAAATAAACAAACGCATAACCTTGGCAACGCGCATGCGTCCGATGAAAGCGTCTATAGAATAGGCTTTCCGTATTTAATTCATGGCTATGGGACACACTTTCTTATGTATCTTTGTTAACGATTGTGTTTAGAAGTAACCGTTGTCTTGAATATAATATAATAATCAGGGGTTAAATTGGGGGTGGACGCGTGTGGACGGCGTCCACCCACCTTTGGTAAATAAATAAATAATTGTGACCGGCAGTTTTACAAATAACTATGACAATCCAGTCCATGTGTTCCTTCTAGCCAGTTACTCGCTCAACCAATCAAAAATCCGAAGAAAAAAATCTCAGGATTTTAAACAGTTGTTTATATAGACAGGCACAGAAAGAAAAATATCGTCGGTTGTCTTGATTGTTTGGAAGCGGAAGTGGTAGGTAATTTCATTAACATGTAATTTCATCTAGGCTATGCAACATTTTAAAGAGAGGTGAATAAACAGCCCCCACGAACGCCGGCTATTATCAATGGCAACTTTGATTGCTTGAGCAAAATGAGCAGGTTGCTGGTCAGCAGCTAAGCTAGGATTGAATATTTCCCACATTCATAACGTTTTAGTCAGCAGCGACTGGATCTGAAAATTGGTGGGGCGCAAAACTTTCCTTTAAACTAATCACTGATCTCAACCTGTTTTCATTAGTAGTTTTTCCTTCATTATCAAGCGTGCCAACGATCGGACTTATCAAAGTAGCCTAACACACAGCATCTTCATACCGTGTTAGGGGGATTAAATCAGAAATTCAATTTATCCGTTAGAAATCTGTTTTAATCACCAAGTAGGCCTAGTCTACACTTAACAAACAAGATACACCAGTCTGTTATCTACCATGTTAACTTTCAACAAAACCTGCACTTCAATTTTGTTTACAATCTACGCATTGCAGACATTTGCCATTAATTCGAGTGCGGAGAACGAAGTGCATGTATCCACAAATAACGTTGATTAAAAATGTGCACAATTTCGTACTGCAAATGAAAATAAATGTAGGCTATAAGGCCTAGGCTACTCGCTAAAACTGCCTATTTTGGGAGAGCTGGCTATATATGATAGTATTGCTATTGAGTAGCCTATTTTGTGGATTAATTGCATTTATACTCAAGGAAAATCGGGAAGATTCTGCCACTGCTTAGTGATTTTTCAAAATCGCATTTATCATTTAATCTCCCTAACACAATGCGAAGAATGCTGTGTATCCCTTTCCAACTGCTTAGTCAGATCGTTTGCATGCTTGTTAATCACTGAAAATAAATTAAAACAGTTTGAGATCAATGATTAGTTTAAAGGAAAGTTTTGCGCATCACAAATTTTCAGCTCACCAGTCCCCGCTGGTTTTATTTTGTTTCAATTCGACAGTTTAAGAAAGATGGATAAAGGAGGAAGAAAGGGAGGACAAAAGAGGAGGATGACCGATTATTTTCGTGAGTAAAAAAAATCTCAGCATTAATGACACTCAATAAACTTGAAATATTTTATGTAAAAGCTTGCATCAGTAGTATACATTCTTTTTAAAACATTGTTTTCCTTAATTACAATTATGTGCACAATACATTATAGATACAACTATTTTGAGCTGAGACATTCATTGGTTTGTAACTTTTTTCACCCACCTCCCACCGGATCTCAGGGTCCACCCACTTCCCAAATCCCAATTTAACCCCTGATAATATAATATATAATATAATTCAGTAGTTAGCTAGCTAGCTAGCCAAGATAAAAAACATGCCGTGAGACCATTTTGACCTAAAACCCAGCTGAATTTAAAATTTTAATATTGGCTAGATGACAAGTGACGGGGAACATATTATAAAGCTAGCTGGCATTCAAACATGGTTTCAGATTGTCTTGGAAAAACGCAATGTCGACACTGCATGACTGCATCATTTTAAAAAGCAAGACAGATCTAGGGAGATTGATTTGATTGAGTTATGGTTGCATGCTGTTTTATTAAATGACAAAAATTACCAAAACTGGTGCAAATTGTATGGTATAAAATGAGAACGAATTATTTTTTCTTGATAAAATCATTGTTTTCATAGAATTAACGACCAGGTTTTGTTTAAAAATGGTCCAAATAGAACTTCCAACCAGAGTTGGTAAAATAATATGCCGAAACGGCTGAAGAATATTTAAATTTCAAATGTTTAAGTCAATAAAAATCAATAATTATTAAATTAACCATATATAGTCATTGTTGGTAACCCATTATATAAGTGGAATAAACCCCTCCGGGCTGTCCCGTTATTGGAAAATACTAAATAATGTACTTCGGTGGTGGTTAGGCGACCTCAGCTAGCTTTGCCTTGGCCGCATCACCACCCCAGTCGTACATTATTTTCCAATAGCGGGATAGCCCGTCATGGTTTATTCCTTACTTAACGTTACATGTAAGTAGTAGGACATATAATCTAATTCAGATGATTGTTAGCAGGGATTGTTGTTTGTTGCGCAAAACCACGAGTTTACAATATGAAATATGAATAAATTACTCTGTCTGAAGGTTGTCTCATCTCTGCAGGGTTGAAATATGCCAAGTCAATTATTATCAGTAGGCTATTATTTACATCAGAGGCTACCATAGCGACAACATTAACTAGTAATCATATGGTAACTAGACTAATGATACAACTTTTTAATAAATAACAATGGATAAAGCGTAAGTTCCTAAGGTGATTGAAAGTAACAAGAACAGCATGCATTTTGTGCAAGACTGCGTGGAGTGACAGTTGTGACAGAGTCCGCAGAATGTCGGAGGAGTGGGCGTGTTTTCAGTCAGTTTAGCCTGTAAAGATGCTGTCGTTCCATTCAAAGTTTGAACATGTGTACCAGATTGACGCAACACAAATTGACGGATAATTATTGGCCACTGCCATCGGTAAATTTGATCTTATCTGCCAATAAGCCGATTGCAGTCAACAATGCAAATATCGGCCGATACTCGATACTGGACCGAGTTTGTACATTTTTTGGATAAAATTGTCACCGATTTCTTTTGATGGACCCTTGCTGTTTTTGGGACACCTGACATCACCATGGATTGCTAGAAGAAATAGAAGATAAGGAGTCTTCATTTAGAGTCTTTTTTGTGTGTATTCCTGTTACAATATGGGACTGTTGTTGCTCTGACAATGGGATTGATTATGAAATGATCCATACTGCCCCACAAAGGCAAAAGACCTTAACTCGCCAGAGAACTGAGAAAAATGACTTGTTTTGTTGTCCAGCCAAATGAATTGTAGGCAGAATATTGGAAATGTGGCAATTCTTTGTTTTTTTTAATGAAGTTATTTATCTACATACAAATCTTGAGCTCAAACTTGGCCTTTGACCCTTATTCGGAAGTTAATGTACTCTGCCTAAGGGGTCATGCCAAGGCAAAAGGCATTAACTTCCATTTGAATGCTCACTTGGTTGCTGTTCACTATATAAAATCAGTATATGATAATAATGATAACATCTACATAAAATCTAGTGATCATGGCACAAATAGGCTTAATATAATATAAACATGAATATAATATAATGTAAATGAGAATGAATTAATGTATATTTGAAGGCCACAAAGGTGCATTACCAACTCACACATCATTAGGACCTATTTTACAACCCCATTGTTGTATTGAATTGAAACAAAACAACACTGTTTCTCTTCCTATTCCTTAAATTGCAAGTTGCAACTGATTTTGTAATGCCAATAATAGGTAACAATGCCCTAGGTTAAATATGGATGGAACTGGATGAATGCCAATGTAGGATACTCTAGAACGACTCATGTTATGGATTTAACATGTTGAACGCCAGCGAGTAATGTTCAAAATTCATGTTGTGGATTTAACTTCTCAGAGGACATTGTTTGCAATGGATTTTTATCAGGTTACAAGAAAAGGTAGGGTATTTATTTAATCATGAATTGTTACTGCTGAGCTTGTGTGTGTGTGTGATTAGGCAACTTAGGAGGTGTGTTGTTGTAGGAAAATTTTGAGATGCCCCATGATTGTGATGACGTCACTATCCAGGGTGGGCCAGATGTGTCCTCCAAACTCTCGATGATCAGTAGTTGCAGATAAGCTTTTTGACACATATAATCAAAACAGTAGCCTTAGAAATCTTATTATCAGTAGTTGTAGATAAGCTTTTATGATTGTGATGACTTCACCATCATGGTTGGGCCAGATGTGTCCTCCAAACTCTCGATGCGTCATGATAAAACATATCACAAGTCTTCTTATCTACTCATATAATCAAAACAGGAGCCTTAGAAATCTTATTATCAGTAGTTGTAGATAAGCTTTTATGATTGTGATGACTTCACCATCAAGGTTGGGCCAGATGTGTCCTCAAAACTCTCGATGCGTCATGATAAAACATATCACAAGTCTACTTATCTACTCATATAATCAAAACAGGAGCCTTAGAAATCTTATTATCAGTAGTTGTAGATAAGCTTTTATGATTGTGATGACTTCACCATCAAGGTTGGGCCAGATGTGTCCTCCAAACTCTCGATGCGTCATGATAAAACATATCACAAGTCTACTTATCTACTCATATAATCAAAACAGGAGCCTTAGAAATCTTATTATCAGTAGTTGTAGATAAGCTTTTATGATTGTGATGACTTCACCATCAAGGTTGGGCCAGATGTGTCCTCCAAAATCTCGATGCGTCATGATAAAACATATCACAAGTCTACTTATCTACTCATATAATCAAAACAGGAGCCTTAGAAATCTTATTATCAGTAGTGTAGATAAGCTTTTGAAACGCAAGAAACCACAGTATCCACTGTAGATAAAGAGCATGAGAACGCAGTAGCCTTAGTAATCCTATTTACATATTTACTCACTCAGTAGAAAAAGAAAACTGCGCATTTAGCAGAAAAGAACTAGTTATTGAGCAGAAAATACTAATCAAATACTAATCATACCCTATTTTTTAACAAATTTACAATAGATAAACACTAACAAAAAAACTAATCATATACTGACAAGATATAGCAGAAAACTATAATCCAAAACTAACAAAAACGCTGATGCTAGATAAAAATGCTAGAAAACTAATATTTTACAGTGACCCATATGTAAACTTGTATGTTTAATGAAAAAATTACAGAAAGCTGAGACTTATATGCATACTGGAAAAGTACAGAACAAAGACCACTGGATTTTAAAAAGAAAGTTGGTGTAGCTTTCCACACTGACGTTATCTCCTAAGACCCAAGAAAGTCAGGCTGGTGCCAACCAGGTCAGATAAGAGATGGTTAGAATAACACCATGGGGTGCCAAGAAGAACAGGTGGCTGGGATTTACGTAAATGTATAAGGGGTTATGGAGTTTGTGGAGTACATTTTGTGTATATAAGGATTGTAAAACTGACAGTCGAGGTTCAATTCGGCGGAATTGATCCGACTTTGTGCTGCACCGGTGCGAATAAAGTCATAACTTTTCTGAAGAGCTTGCTGTTGTGCTGTCTTTCCCTCGTGAAGTTGTTTTCTACAGATTGGCGATTGGACTCAGAATTCTTTTGTTTTCCTAGACCACGACATTGTGTGTCTATGTGAGCCCTAACCTACTCATGCTGTTCCCTTGGCTGTCAGGGTCGGGCTGTCACAGGCTGGCGCTGGCTAGCCTGCATGAAACGAAAAAGCATTGCGTATGATTTACGATTACTTATAGCTGGCAAGCCATCTAGATATTGTTTGTTTCCAATGCTTTGTTTGCATTCTGATCGCATATGGGCATACCGCATAACGATAGCTTGCACTAGCTAACAAGTAATTTTAGTAGATTGCCTAACTATGTATTTATCTATCTGTCTTTCTTGTAGGCTAATCTATCTTACCTTGATCTTGGTGTCTGCGTTTCAAAGCCATCTCCACCAACATTTTCCATCGAGAGCAATGGGCCATTCTTAAAAGCTAGATGTAACCTTAGTAAAAACAACCACTGCAACACTATATTTGCTTTACACTTTATTCAAGCTAGTGTGTGTGTCAGAAATGCTTCGATGACAGATGCATAGGAATAACACCGTAACTCCAGCGCAATAAACAGTAACTTCACTTTGATGCGCACCAAAACAAAGGCAGAGTACCTTAAACTCAATTTGATCGTTCCGGAGTGCAGCGAAACAAAGACAAAGAACCGTAAATGATGTTACGGGATTCTGCCTTGGCTTCTCTAGGGCTTTTGGAAGTTACGGCAAAGACAACCCACTATTTTCTCCAAAAAACAATAAAATTGACTCAAGCTATTTGTCCACAGAATAAAGCAGATCTTTAATGTTCCAAAAAAGACAGTAATTCATTTTCGAAGTTAAGGCCTTTTGCCTTTGCACGGCAGCATAGATATAGAATTGTCAGTTTCCACACTTTAGAAAGGGTGCATTGCATGACCAGATTTACTTTTTTTTTTAAATTTAAATTTACTATTGAATTTTAATATTATTAATGTTGTATTCAGTCTGGTGCATTGGAAGGGGCGTTAACATACAATTAAAAAAATGTTAACATAATATTAATGACACTGAGTTATGGCAGTGCAATACCTGGGACAGGTGACATTTTACCCGGACATTGATGGAAAATGCAGCTGCACGTCTGGTAAGATTCTCACTTAATGCACCAGCTCCTTCGTGTAGACATATACAATTAGAGTTCAGACTAGTTCACATCAAGTGGTATATAGCTGTCTAACATTATCATGCAAGATAGCCAACATTACATCTTACCTGATGATCAGGACGTTGAATCTGGAAATCCTCAAGCTCCTGCTGCAACATTTCATTTAAGCTGTCAGAGTTAATCTATCTCCATGTCAATTCAGAGACATTAATCCTCGGTGACTTAAATCTGGACTGGCAATCAGACATTTCTAACTATTTTAAGGAAATCTGTTGCAATATTAATCTTACCCAGTTGATTTCGGAGCCGACTTGACCTAATCTGAAGAATTCTTCTAAATCTACATTAATTGACCTCATTTTAACAAACAGGCCAGAAAAAATTATAGCAAATGGGATTTTCGACCTCGGGGCTAGCAATCATTGCCCCATTGCCTGTATCAGAGATGTGAAGTTGAAAAAGTCTAAATCACGAGTTTTAGTTAAGAGAAATTTCAGACATTTTAATGAACAAGCCTTTCTGCACAATCTCTATTATAGTGAATTATCTTACATTCTAGGTATCCCCGATGCTGATGTGGCATTGGACTTCTTTGTAAATACTTTTAACTCTCTGGCCAATAAACATGCTCCCTTTAAAAAATTTTGAATTAAAGGCAGATGTAACCCCGGGTTTTCACATGAACTATCATCTCTGTTTCACTCAATAAATAAAGCATGGGCCCTCGCTAGACGTTCAGGTGACCCATTCCATTGGCTTGCTTTTAGACAGCTAAGAAATAAATGTACTTCCTCAATAAGGAGAGCCAAATCCCAATTTTACCTTAATGCATTCTTCAGCTCTTATGATAATCCAGCAAAGTTCTAGAAGATTGTAAATTCCACTAAAAATAAACATGTTACCACGTTGCCTATTCATGTCAACGACAGCCATTATAAATTAACTGATCAAAACATGAAAAGCACAGCTTTTAATAAACATTTTGCCACAGCAGGCCATCTATTTGACAATTTATACATGGAAGAGGATAACTCAGTGAACGCCCAGAGGCCTTCCCGTTTGGTTGTTGGAGACTTTTGGTTTAATCTAGGGGTTTCTACTAATTTTACCTTTTCCCCTTGCACTTTTAAAGATATAGCAAATGCTCTTTTAACTATGGATATCAAAAAATCAACCGAAGAGGATAATTTAGATCCCTTCTTCCTTAAACTTTCTGCACCTTTTATCACAGAGTATATTGCCCATATTTTTAATCTTTCCATTGCCTCTAATAAAATCCCCAAAGTCTGGAAAACAGCTCATATAGTACCGCTGCATAAAGGTGGGGACAAAAGCGACTTCAACAATTGCTGCCCTCTCTCGAAACTGTCTTGTCTGGCTAAAATTCTAGAATCCCTTGTAAATAACCAATTAAAGTCATTTCTTCTTAGCCATGATGTGCTGAGCCCCCTCCAGTCTGGTTTCAGGGCTAAGCATAGCACTATCTCTGCCACCTCCTTAGCCATCAATAATAATATATCTGCCCTTGATGATAAACAACATTGTGCAGCTGTTTTTGTTGACCTGTCCAAGGCCTTTGATACTGTCGATCATTCTTTGCTATTACATAGATTATCCCTTCTCGGCCTAGACCCTGCTGCATGTGAGTGGTTTCAAAATGACCTCTCAGACAGATACCAATGTATAAAGGTGGGTGATATTTTACACATCACAAAGGGTGTCCCCCAAGGTTCAATACTGGCTCCGATCTTATTCTCCATTTATATTAATGACATTGCCAAGTCTTTAAAAGACTGCAAGGTTCACCTTTATGCAGATGATACTATTATTTATTGTTGTTCACACTCCGTACGATGGACTGTCAATAATCTGCAACTTGCTTTCGATGCTCTACAAAATGCACTTGTAAACCTTAAACTTGTATTAAATGCAAATAAGACTAACCTCCAGATTCACTCTCTAAATGGTACTCTTATTGATATATATAAATATTTAGGTATCTGGGTTGATGAAAAACTCACTTTTAAGGCACACATTGACAACCTCATTAAAAATCTAAGGATGAAAATTGGCTGCCTATTTAGAAACAAAGCCTGCTTTCCCATGTTCACCAGAAAGAGGATAGTCGAGTGAATTTTTCTTCCTTCCCTCGATAATGGTGATATAACTTACAGACACGCTGCTGCCACCACCCTTAAGCCTCTAGATGCTGTTTACCGTACGGTTCTAAGATTTATTACTGGCGACAACTATGGTACACATCACTGTATTTTATATGGCAAATGGACTGCATTTATATAGCGCTTTTATCCAAAGCGCTTTACAATTGATACCTCTCATTCACCAGAGCAATTAGGGGTTAGGTGTCTTGCTCAGAGACACTTCGACACGCCCAGGGCGGGGGATCGAACCGGCAACCCTCCAACTGCCAGACAACCGCTCTTACCTCCTGAGCTATGTCGCCCCCGAAAAAGTTGAAAAAATTTGCTGACCCTCTCTTTATATAAGGAGAGATCAGCATTGGTTTCTATTTATTTATAAAGCCCTTCTGTGTAAACTACACCTTTATTTGTCATCACTCCTGGACTAGAAAAATGGAAATCACTACACTCGATCTCAGGACTGGCTACCACTCCACGTTCCTCAGACTAACTCAGAACTAGGTAAAATTGCTTTTAAATTCTGTGCCCATCACACCTGGAATGAAATGCAAAAAAGACTTAAATTGAATTCCATTGTATGATTGGGCCATTTTATATCCCTGATCACAGATTTGATCACTTTTGATTGTAACTGTTTTTAATTGATGCTTGTTACCTCGTTTATGCTCTTTTATTTCTTTTACTTCTTATACCTCTTGTAATCTCGGCGCATTGAGAAAGAGGGTTCCTACCCTCAACTGTCACCGAGAATCTTAAATAAAGGTTGAATGAATGAATGAATTTGGGGTGACTTCACTGCTGGTCCTTTGCATCCCTCTTGTTTGAGCGGCACAGTCAGAAAAAATTGGTATATCAAAATGTTCACCTCCAACCCTAGATGGCTCAGATGTAGCTGCTGTCATCCATCCAGTGGGTGGGTGCCCAGTTGTAAGATACAAAGCATGTGTGCGTCTGATATGGTAGTAGAAGGAGTTGGAGACTGTATTCTTCAGTACAACTATCATTCTGCCCTCCCTAGGCGTAACTAGCTGGCTAGTTTGGCAGATTGCGAACAGTCTTCCCAGTGAACACAAAGCCGATGTAAAGTTTAGGCTGTTTAATGTGGGTAAAGCTGTAAAACTGAAAATACAGAAAATGAAAATGCTACAATCACACTATTAAAATATAATCACAACATGATGCAACAGAAATGAAAGAAGTACATAAGAGCAAACTGCTACCAGCAAAAACATAGTCTGCACAAATTCCATGCAGCTAGCAAAACCAACATGTGATTGATTAGCTTGGTGCTATTTGGCTTTAACCTTTTAACAATTAGCCAGTTTTAATTATTAGATAAGCATTTACATAAACTACCTAAATAACTCAAAACTACAAGAAAAACAAAGGAATGTTCTTACAGGCATAGATTTCCAAAGGCTTAGCCAAAAGAAGTGGTGATTCAGTGGGCTCTCCCATCTACTTCCTGCAAGCACTGAACAAACTGAAAAAACTAAGGCAAGCTCAAAAGACTTGTAAGGCCCACGGGAACATGCATAGAGTGGAATTTCCTCTCTGACTGTCGTAAAGCAATTCACCAGGTGCAGAGTCTGATGCTGTCGGGACAAGAGTGGATGATGAAGACAGAGCGGCCCGTAAAACCTTGGCATCTGGTTTTGCGACAGTTAACGACACCTCTTTTCTACGGGAAAGCAATTCTGAAATTACCCCAACGTCCTGGAGGTTTCAGATTGCAGTTAGTAGAATAACATGAAAGAAATGGGGCAAATTGCTCAGGACAGTTTAGGGACAGCCACAGTGCCCTCACCTGGTGTCACTGGGTAACTTGTCTCTCTACCTTCACAAGGAGAGAGATTTACTCAAGCACACTTTTTGTTAGTAAAGAATTCCTGATTTGGGTTGAACACATACATACTACACTACACTATGCAATCTTGATACACTGTGGAAAGACATTGAGCTTTGGCAGTTGGTTCATGTAAGAGAGTTAGTTCATGTGCAGTTATTTCATGTTTATCAGAGTTTTCATGACAAACACAAGAACAGATATTCATATTTGGTATGGTTTTTATGGTCTCTGCGTGAGTGATGCTCTGGTTTAGGTTTGAAAACCAGCAAACATATAGAAAATCTATTTTTAATAACTTTGGAGTAAACTGTATTTTTGTGACACTCCTCCTAGTAAATCCATCTGTCTGACCCTCAGGAAGGAACCAAATTCCAATCTTCCCCCTCCAAGTAAATTTATGATTTTATGAGCCTTTTGTGGCGACATCAACCCGCCTGCGCTGGGTTCTTATAGGAGAGGAACAGGGCCCTCTAGGAAGCTGCAATCAGACTTCCCACACAAGATTCTTTCTGTGTGTAGACTGCTGTCAGGTATGCTCATCTTTATATTTGATACTTTGTACTTTTATTGTTTGACTACTTTCTAAATTCTGTAACCACAATTGACTATTTTAAGTGTATAATCTACCAGACATTAAATTGTTAATGACTTGATTTGTGTGGTCTTGGTCAATGTTTCGTTCTTGTAACAGCCCTCTAAGTCGGTTTCCCCCAATTATGACTAGGGAACTGCCCGTTGGACTTGTTTGATCACAAAGTTTTCAGTTAAGGCGGGACCGTCAGCAGAACCAAGTTGATCCTGGGATGACCAATATTGGCCCATTTTAGAGTCTCTGAACCCTAATTAGGTTATATTCCCCATGAGGGAAATCTCACAACCGCTGCATCGTCTGCAAACAGCTAGTTAAATTGTCGCATCCGCGGTGCGTACCGGGTGAAACTGCGTTAACCCTTGGTGTAGAACTTCAGACAAACTGAGTTCCATTCTAAATCAAGCCTAAATTCTAATTTGGAATATAACTTTTAATTTGGAGTCAGTTAAAACGAGTAAGATCAGCGGGGATAGTAGAAAATAGATATAGTACTTACAGGCTGCTTAAAAAATAACCTTTTTCCAACAGCAACAGAAGAAGATATTCCGCATAAACCTTCACTCCGAACTATTTCCCTCCTTGGTGTAGTTCCGAGAGCCTACAGACTAAACTTAAACCCAAATAGCTATACATAAAATGTCCACCAACAGTTGGCAGCACAACCATCAATTCTGCACATAACATGGAAATCTGGATTGCGACTATGTTCTGTGTTAATATGGCTCAAGAGAGACTTCAATGTTAAGGCAACAAAAACGAAGCAAATCACACACCTCCAACAGGCCACGATGTTGTTCCGCCAAAAAAAAAATCAGTATGGGCAGATGAAAGCTGACAGTACATATTTTAGCCTAATGAAAATCTCCACTAATGGCAAAATCTTGCTAGCATAGCGAGACAAACATGAATTATACCAGCAAACCACAAGTAGCACAAAGAAACAGTCCAATGTTCAATCCACACCATCAGACAGTAATGCATAGTAATGCAATTCAGAAATGACAAAAACAGGTTTAACAATTAACATATAGTTCTAATACCCACAGATGATTTATTTTATTATCACTATTTACACTAAGACTGATATGTTATGGCCATACTTCCCCTCACTGTACGTGTCGTGCCTAGGAACCGACAGAATTCAAAGTCCAATCGCCAGTCTGTAGAAAACAATTTCACAAGGGGAAAGACACCATAGCAGCAAGCTCTTCAGGTGCACAAAGCCGGATCAATTCTGCAGAATTGAACCTCAATTGCCAGTTTTACATTCATTTTATACACAAATGTACCCCACAACTCCCCTTAACACATTTCTAAAAATACCAGCCATCTGTTCTTCTTGGCACCACAATGATTTTGATTTCCTGCTCTTGGGTCTACCTGACCTTCTTGGCACCACAATGATTTTCTGTTCTTAGGTGATAACGTTATTGTGGAATGTTACCCCAACTTTCCCTTAAAAAAATATTAGTCTTTATTCTGTAATTTTCCATTATTCATATAAGTCACAGCCTCCTGTAATTTTCCATTAAGCATACAAGTCACAGAGTTATAGCCTCCTGTAATTTTCCATTGTATTCAAGTTACATAGGGGTCACTGTAAAATATTAGTCTTCTAGCACATTTTTTTAGCAGTTGATCAGTTTGGAAATATAAGTGTATGGTTAGTATTTGATTAATGTTTTCTGCTGAGTGAGTAAGTGTGGTTTTTTTAAGCCTTCTGCTTTCTCTTGCTTTTTTTCTACAGTTGATACTGTGGTTTCTTGCGTTTCCATAAGCTTAGCTGCAACTACTGATATAGGTTTATTGGACTACATATTGATTATATGAGTGTATAGTTATACATGTGATATATTTTTATCATGAAGCATCGAGAGTTTTGGAGGAAACAGTTTGATCAACATTGATGGGAATACCCTAACTTTAACATGTGACGTCATCACAATCATGGGGAGTCTCAAAATTTTCCTACATATGCCACGTCCGCCATCTTGAATTTGAATTTAACAGAAAACGCCTTTGTCAATCAGGCAGATGTTTTGGTGTTGAATTGGACTTGACCACACGAAGGCTGGTTTCTATCAGTGACACCACCGCTCATTCCATATGGCTTCCACGGTCACCATCTAGAAACCAACCTTTGTGTGGTCAAATCCAATGTGGTACATTATGTGGTTCACAACATACGGTCAGGGGCATATGCCATGCTCTGCAGTAGCTTTGTTATCTGCTCTCTCAATGAGTGAAATTTTATTTACCACAGATGAGCATTTACAGTAATCTTCACAAGAGGCTGCTGAATGAAAGTCCCCACAAAAGAGGCAGGGGCCCACACCAGAGAGGGGCCACCCAAAGAAAAGGCATTGCATTGACTTCTCAACAAGTCACAAGGGAGAAGTTTATGATGCAGACTCAAATGATGGATCAACAGTTATTTTGCATCAAACACCTGGGAGCAGTTCTGATGATGGCCTCATTTCATGTAAGTGGAAACATGCAATTTTGGCAATAATGATGGTCATGAAGGCTAGGCAATATTATGATAATTTTGGATATCATGATATTTTACAGACATTGATGTTTTATATTTCAATTCTGATTGGGTCTTGATATATTGTGATCAGGGTGTAAAATTAACACCCGCCACCCGCCAAATGCGGCTGATTTTGCGGAGTGGCTGGTAAATTTGTGAGGCTCACACGCCACAGTGGCGGATGCCCAAACTTTGTCTGTACTGTGTTATCACATTATTTACATGGCATTAACCTGGCAACCCATCTCGCGTCACGGCCCCAAAATGATATTTCAATGAGAAGTGGCGACATTATCAGGTGTTTGGCAACTAGTGAGCTGAAAACTTTCCTTTAAACTAATCATTGATCTCAAACTGTTTTAATTAATTTTCAGTGATGCAAACGATCTGACTAATCAATTGGAAAATGACACACAGCTTCTTCACATTGTGTTAGGGAGGTTAAATTATAAATGCAATTTAGAAAAATCGGTTTAATCACTAAGCAGTGGTGGAAACTTCTCCTGATTTTCCTTGATTATCAATACAATGAATCCACAAAACAGGCTACTCAATACTATCATATATAGCCAGCTCTCCCCAAATAGGCAGTTTTAACAAGTAGCCTAGGCCTTATAGCCTACATTTATTTTCATTTGCAGTACAAAATTGTGCACATTTTTGATCAACATTATTTGCAGATACACTTCTTTCTCCGCACTCGTATTCATGGCAAATGTCTGCAATGCGTAGATTGTAAACAATCTTGAAGTGCAGGTTTTGTTTTTGCTGGTTATTCTATAAGCTAACACGGTAGATAACAGACTGGTGTATCTTGTTTGTTAAGTGTAGACTACTTGGTGATTAAAACAGAAAGTTAACGGATAGATTGAATTTACGATTTTATCCCCCTAAGACCGTATGAAGACGCTGTGTGTTAGGCTACTTGCCATTTGATTAGTCCAATCGTTGGCACGCTTGATAATAAAGGAAAATGAATGAAAACAGGTTGAGATCGATTGATTAGTTTAAATGAAAGTTTTGCGCCCCACCAATTTTCAGCTCAGTCGCCGCTGCTTTAATGTTGATTTTTAAAAAATGGCTGGTAAAAAAGCTGAGTGGCTGGGAGAAGTTGAGAATCTACCAGACACAGTGACTAGTGCATAAAAAAGTTAATTTTACACCCTGATTGTGATGTGACAGATGATTTCTCATTTGTTTTCATTCATTTGGCTCTCAGAGTATAAAGAGCACACATTGCTGAATGTATAACATACATAACAATGCTGTGTGTGTGTGTGTTGGGGGGGGCTTAAGATGGTTTCATATATCAATATACAGTAATTTGCACTTTTAATTGTCAGATTATTTTTACAGTCATTACCCAGCCATAGCAAACGTGTAATGTTACAAGTGCTGGCTAAAACCAATAGTATCATTCACATTGACATGTCCGATACCCCGATGACCAATTTGGTGCCCTAGGCAAGATTTTAGCTGGTGCTCCTTGCATCGCAGCCAATTCCACATATACATATAAGACTAATCAATGATGAAAATGCAATGGCTTACAACTATTAATTACAAAAGGGGATGGAAAAGGAAAAGCATTTTAATTGACTATTACACGCAGGGCTAACGTTGGGTAACTAGACTTATACAACGGCTTGGCTGAATACTCGATTCTGATTGGTCCAAGGGTGGGCATTATTTCTCAGTAAAGGTACACCTCGGCCTTTGAACAGTTCTAAAATCAATGCGCTACAAAATCCAGCATTCTAAAGCAGTTAAAACAGCAACATTATTCTTTCGATTTTGAATTGTTGTTACGTCCACTTCCCTTTTCAATGTCAAATTTCGTAATAGATGGCAACGTTGAATCACAGGTCTAGTTACTGGCTTCATTTAGGGATGCAGAATGGCAGAATAGGTGTTCCGTATTTAAGTCATGGTAACGGGACGCATTTTCATCCGTATCTTTGTGAACGATTCCGTTTGTAGTAACCGCTGTTTTGAATACAATTCAGTAGTTAGCTAGCTAGCTAGCCAGGACAAGCATGCTGTGAGACCATTCTGACCTAAAACCCAGAATTTTAATATTGGCTAGGTGACAAGTGATGGCGAACCTATCATAAAGCTAACTGGCATTCAAACCCGGTTTCAGAGTGTCTTGGAAAAATGCAATGTCTACACTGCAAGACCGCAACATTTTAAAAAGCAAGACAGAGCTAGGGAGATTAATTTGATTAAGTTATGGTTTCATGTAGTTTTCTTAAATAATGTAATGACAAAAATGGCCAAAATTGGTGCGAATTGTATGATATAAAACAAGAAGGAACTATTTTTTCTTGATAGAATTGTTGGTTTTTGCTTAACAAAGGTGCAAATAGAACTACCATTAACCAGAGTTTTTGCATAACAACAGTCCAAATAGAACTACCAACCACCGTTTTGCAGCACACTTAAAAGAAAAAGTGTATTTCACAAAATTATGTTGTAGGTTATTCCCTAAACACCTGAATAGTCTTTCCAACTTTCCCTAATGAATCCAAAATATCATTCAAAGTAAGCTAGTAGCCTAACACTCTGCTCCAACAGTAACTACTATGCAATAGATAAACTATTCATTCATCACATTACCTCTGTCTTTTTCCCGTTTTTCCTCCTCTTCTATTCTTCTTTTTCTTCCCTGGGCACCGGAGGGCTTTGGTCTTTTTGACATGATATATATATGTATATTTGAATCAGGCTACTGATGTTAACCGTATCACGTTTCACGGTCAGTGTCACTCAGTAGTTCAGATAACAGTGACTTACCTGATTGTGCCCATCCCCCACAATCAGGTAAGTCTACCTAAGAGCGCGTGGGGGGGGGGGGGGGGGGGGGGGCTATTTAATACGCTATAAAAAAATAGTAAGTTAAAAATTTAGAATTTTTTTTCTTCCCTCATTTGGGGCGCCCCTATGGATGGATGGCGCCCCTAGCATTCGCCTATATTGCCTATGCCACGGGCCGGGCCTGCTGATACCCATTACCGATTTGTGTTCTCCATTTTAGTGGACAAGGATAGTCTGACAACACAGGCCAGACATTACAAGACTCTGCAGGAGATGTACAAGAAACCAAAACCCAACCAAGATGCTGTCTCCCAAATCCTTGACCTTGAGTTTTAAGCAAGAAGAGCCATCATTGACAGTAATGCCCTGAAAGAAGAGGACAGGCCAACCAAGATCCTGGATGCATATCCATGTTTCAAGGATCTTCATAATGTAAGCGATTAACTTGTTATTTTGGCTTATCCACAAAGCAAGCAGTGTTGCAGGTTTTAACACTTACTTGCATTATAGGTGATGGGTGAGCTGTGTCGGATCCTGGATAAGGGCAACAGCAAATTCATAGATGAAGTAAAGAAGAGATGGGAAGACTTCTGCACCAAGGTGCAGTTTTACAGTGTTTGGAAGAAAGTGCTGAAGCCACCCATGACCCTGGATGGAGGTAAGTCATTTTGCAGTGTCTCTAATACAGTGTGTAGCTGTTTCCTCAGACATGGGTGTGAATAGGATTGTGTATGTTGCCAATATGTAACGCTGATTAAATAAACCCAGAATGATAATACTCGTCATGGTGACAAAATAAGAATTTTCTGTGACCTCAACATGAACCTGATAATAATCATGTTCTGGAAGGGTAACTTTGAACTAAAAGTTGATTTGTTCTGTTCTAGTGGAATACGCCATAGCGCTGTTCAGGGCACTCCCCACACTCTTTCCCTCACCAACTGCACCGCCTAAGAAGCTGGGACATGCCAGTGAGGTGTTGCTTCATGTCCTTCAGGTGAGAGTGTTCACATTTTGTCACATTCAGTGCTTAATATTTGTCTGCTAGTATGTCTGCAAGGGCTTTTACTTTGTACTTCACCTTTTTTAGTCTCTAATGGTGCATCATCTCTAACAAGTACACTAACATTTCCCAAAATATGTAGTGGCCCACACTCTTAAAACTGTGACTGAGGCAAAAGCCATTCTTTTCATGATTTCATTGGCAGACATGTTTTGGCTTTTTCTTTAGGGCATGTTTCTATCAGTGGTCCTGTCTTTAAAACAGAAGGCAGTCTGCTTTCATATACCACATGCATGCTAGTATTGCTTCGATCATAGATATATGCATGTACATAATGGTGTCTAACAGTTCCAATAGTAGGCGTTCAGTGCTCTGGTAGTTTTTCTGTTCTACCCGAAAGAAATTTCTTTTTTTTTTTCTTCTTTTTCTTTAGCCAACAGAAGATCCCACCATCTACACCCAGAAGAGATCTCTCTCCAGTCCTGTTTTGCTCTTCGATGGGTCCCGCTGTTTTGTCGCAATTGGAACCACTCCCATCACCACATTTGCTAAGGAAGACCTCAGTGAACGTCTGCTTTATCTGATGGCTTACTACTACACCCTGCATCTTACATATCCAAAGTGTGTGGCAACCCTCCTCTCTGTCATTCAGACAGAAATATTACAGGACGCTATCCATGAGCGAGACACCACAGCCTCATACAAAAGAGCCATGGCAGAGTGGAAAGATTTTATTGGGACGCAGAGCTGTTCAGGGGTACTAGAGATAAGTATTGTTAAAAAAACTGGCACTACCAGTTTCAGTGCCCTGGTACTTTGAGTAACATCTAGCTTATGAGGGTGGGAGGGAGTCATGTCTCTGTGTTGGAGAGTGTCAAAATGTAAGGGAAAACAGGAATATTGAAGATGTAAGTTTAAATTCTTCATTTTTGCTACTGATGGACTGATGACTTTTTTTCCTCAACCATCAAAGCATCTTCTGTGCCACAAATATTCTGTACAGCAGCCATATAACGTGGGTTTCGGTAGTTTTACATGTTAATGACAGTTAATTAGGTTTACAAACATGTTACCAGTGGTGGGAGGAAGACAAAAGTAACGCGCTACTGTACCATTACTTTTTTGTTTTCCTGTAACTGAGTGTCAGGGAATCTTATTCAATGTTCAATAATGATGACACAGTGAATAATGTAACAACACCACATTACTTGCATTATCGCTATCATTACCTCCAGGTTATTACTATGTATGTTTTATGTTGCAATGCCTAAGTGAAGTTTTAAGCAACTGTTACTATTTTGAGAAGCAAAAAGTAATCCTTTTATTTTTGCTAACTACCTCAACACTGTGTGTTACAAGGCAATCTTTCAGAAAATTATTTATTCAATTCAATTGCATAAATAATTGTTGACAATGTTAATTCTATGTGCTTGATTTCATTTAGTGTAAATGCTTTGTCTCATTTTAAGACAGAAAAGCTAATGATGACAACTCTTAAATTAAGAAGAATCATCTTGTTTAGTAGCTCTGGTTTTAAGATTTTTTCAATCAAATTAAGAAAGAAACAAACAGTGAAAGAAGAATTGACAAGCTAGTTTTGAGTCTGTTTGACTTAATACAGTGCTTGGAATGAATGTTTTACCACTTATTTCAAGAGATGTCTCACTTTTCTAAAGCCTAGATATTTTTTCTTATTTCAAGAAATCTTTCCAAGTGTAATTATCTGACTGCACTGGCAGATACATTCACTTGTCTCTAGTCTGTGTCTTCTCAAATAAAGTATTTATTTCTTATATTTAGATAGTTAATTTTTGTAGTGTACGTTGAAAACGTTTTTTATGAGATATCATTTCTTTTTGCAAAGTTTTATGAGAAAGTGAGAAATGCGAAGTAACCATTTAAGAAACGGTTGTGGATTATGGCTATCCTTATGTGCATTTGTACAGTCGGATGAGCGTGTGTCGTTTAGCACTTTCGCTTTGCTAGGTAAAACAGTGGCTGTGACAAAGGGTGCAGGGGCGTATGTATAAACGCATGAGAAACGCAGCTGAAATAGGCCCAGTGTATGTACTCACGGATTTGACAGCCATCCTACGAGCCTTGATTGACAAAATTATCAGCAAGCTCGTAGAATTAGAGCTTCCTAGGTCGCAACTTGTGTATTGCTCTGTTTTCTGTTATTTCGTCAAGATGCACTTTTAATGTAAGGTTTATAAGGCATTTTGATAGGCTTTTGTGCAGGTAGGAGTCCTCTTCGCTGTTTTGCTAAGCTAGATCAGTGACCTTACGTGAGAATTGGAAGTAGTAGAACCGGAACACTTGATAGTGGAGAATAGGCAGTGGCGTGTCCAGAGAAATTTAGTAGTGGGGGCACAAGTGGGGCGCAGAACAGGGGTGGACATAAAAACAATAATAAATTTGACGTTCACACAGATAATATGATCATGTATCTCTCTGTTGTTAGAGCCTAAGTCCACTTCTGTTGTTACTCCGTATACCACTCAAATCCACATATAGTAACTTAACTTTAAATAAATGAGTGAACTAAATCATGCACTTTAAGATACAAGCATTACATATGGTATACTATTACTAGACACAATTAAAATCATTTTGAATATTGAAGGCACTCTGGATACGCCATTTGCCAGTGGGCACATTTTGTTCTGGTATTTGCATTTTAACCCTCCCAGACAGGCCACAATTTAATAAATCTGTGTTTTCACACAGGTTTTGAAATCTTTAGCCCATACTCTTTCAGTTAAGCTGAGTTGCTGCCTTAAATATAGGGGGCCAAGCGCCACAGTACGTCAATAGCTGTGGTTCTTTGTCCCGTAATTTTTGTTTTGTACAATATCACCCCTTTGCATACATCATCAATTCACAAGTTTTTACACAGGTGTAGGCCTATCCCAGAAGGCCATTCCATAAATCCATTTTCAATTAACCTCCAGGGGCAGTACAGCACAGCCTAGAAAATGCTGACTTCGCATGCTTCGCCCCCTTGACCCGTTTGACCCAGAGTCATAGGATTTTGCACATAAATGCCCCTTATCACAAGGAACAAAATTACCTCTTGGACCATAATGCTTGCTATACAGATTGTTTGTAAATCACATTAATTTTAATTGTGTGGTTCATTTTGATTCTGGGGGCCATCTTGGATTTCTGGCCAAATTTAAAGCAGCAACTCAGTTTAATTGAAAGAACAAAATAGTGCCCCCTAGTCGGCAAATGACGTATCCAGAGTGCCTTCAATCTTCAAAATGCTTTTAATGATGTCTAGTAACAGTGTACCAGATGTAATAATGAATTCTTGGACAGTGTGGGTGGATTCAAATATGGCCTATTCTGTTTTTTGATTATTTTCATTGTATCATGCACTCATCAATGCATTCAGCTCACGGTTCGGTTCAATATATGACACTGGGTTAACGGTTCGATACTCACAATATTTTGAACAAATTTGAAATAAAGACAAATTATGACTGAAATTACTATTTCGGAGGCATAAACTTTGCAAAACAAAACATTTTCCTCTTATATCGTAGCAATACTACAGTCATTTGATCTCAGATGCAAAGCATAGCCTACAATAAGGAGAAGAGGAAGGACAGAACAAAAATCTAGCTAGTTACAAGCAATAACAGCTATGAGACAATAAGCCATGGCAAATATAGGCTACAGATAACATCATCACAACTCAAATGTGAAAAAGACTTAAAATGAAATCAGATTGCAGTAAAACAGCACAATACATTACATCAGGGGTTGTTTAGACCGTTAGTGTATTTGCATTTGATCCCTTTCCTGGAGACCACCTGACAAACCTTTGGGGACCACCAGTGGGCCCCGGACCACAGTTTGGGATCCCCTGCATTACATGCACAGGAAAGAACTGTTCCTACCCGGAGCAGTGAATACTAGGTAGTGGTAGCAGAACCAGTCTAAAGTGGTTAATCATTTGTATTTAGACTTCATGACAGGGGAGTGATTTAAGTGAAGTGCAATCATGATACAGCCTAGTGATACAGAGTAGAGCTCAACACCATACTGCAGACTGCAAGACTGCAACTTAAAATATACAAGTTCAGCTTTTAATGACCCTGAGTTCAGATAATCCGAACTGACTGAACTGGCTCTTTAGAATGTGGACTGATCGATAGATTTATATACTGATGTAGACTTATACATAGATTTATATACTGGTGTAGACTTATACAGTCTATTCATTTTAACTTTAGACAGCCATGAGCCTGGCAAGCTAAAGTAATATTGGATGGTACAAAATAATTTGGACACACAGTCGAGGCAGAGCAATCTTAGACTTCCTTTCTAGTTCAAAACAGAACAATTCTTCTGCTTTTATAGTTGCTTGCAAAACGTTTCACAAAATCATCTAAGTCAAGTTTACTGGCTCTGCTAGACCCAATATTAAGAACACCAAGATTAGAAAGTCTTCAAGGCTGAGAAGCTCTGTTCGCACGCCGCACTACTAACTGGCAACACTGTTGCTATTCTGCACAAGTGGGAAAGATAATAAAAGACCTCACGGTAAGGCTCAAGGAAGACAGTGAATTCCAACACACTGGAGAGCTCAAAGCCATTGACAGCCTTTCTCTGCAAAACACGCTTTGCTTGATGTAGCTCATGTCTGAGATTATCAATGTCACAGTCATAGATACGAGCAAAGGTCAAGACTTGTTCCTCATTGAGGAAACTGGAGGGAACTTTGGGTGTAGTGATTGAATGCCCCTCAGAATGTCACAATTTGGTTTTGAAAAACGTCTTTCCATCTCTGCACTCAGTTTTTCTATTATAGGATAAAAAATGTGCCTCTTGAAGTTTTCTTTGTCCCCATCCTTGCACTGGCGTTGACCAATAACAGACATGATCACAGAATCACCTCGTCTAGAGCTAACTTTAGGATGTCGTTTTTCATTACATTACAGACATTTTCCACTGTTTCTACAGCAATGTTACATTGCTTTGCAGTTTCTATAGCCTCTGACCACAGGCTATCAAAGCCAGAATCAACTCGATAGCTTTGCAGTGTATCTTGAAACGCTACAACCATGTCTGCAGCTCTTGCCAAATCTAGTGAGTGGGACTGAAGCATCTAGGAGAGCATCCTAGCCTCTCCAAGGATGGTTTTGAATGTTGAGAGCATACTGATAAAGGTGATGTCTATTTGTATAAGTATGCCCCGAGCATCAACAGATCGCTCACCATTATTTTCAGCATCTATTTCATGGAGTACACGTACAACTGCAGGTAGTCTATCTAATAGGTTCTTGCAAGCTAGATAACGACATGCCCATCGGATGTCACAGAGTTTCTGAAGCTCTCTGGGTGCACCTGGATACATATCTTTCTGGACAGCGATCCATTTCTGATGAACAGATGACCCACATATGTATGTATATAATCTCTTCAAAAGAGAAAAAAAGCACTGAACTTCGGGTACAAACGTAACCGAATCAACCAGAACCAAGGTACAATGTGTGCTGCAGTGCATGTAAAATGCATATTTAGCCTCTCTCTTGATTCAGGTGGCAACCCCAGAATGTTTGCCGCTCATGACAGACGCGCCATTATAACCTTGTCCGACTAAATTAGATATATACTCCAGACGAAATTTCTCCAATCATTGAATGATTTTTTCTGTTATGCCTGCAGCATTCAATTCAGTTGCTTCTTGAAATTCCAAAAAGCTCTCATAGACTTGGCCATTGTAGAAATATCTAAGTACGAATGATAGTTGTTCTTTTTTACTTAAGTCTTTAGCTTCATCAGCTATTATGGAGAAAACCTTACTTTCTTTTACTTCATTGATAATAGAGTCATGGACCACGTCTGCAAGGCACTGAAGGATTTCATTTTGAATCGTGTTGCTTATATATTTAGCATTACCCACTCTTCCCACTTTTTTGCCACCGAGGGATCACACTTTGCTAGCAATTCCATGAAACCTATGAAGTTCCCCTTGTTTTCGGACTCGGAGTCCCTGGATTCTGAATGACCTCTGAAGGGGATATTCTGAGTGGCTGAGAAAAGAACCTCTGCAACAGTTTTAATATAGGTGCGATTTTCCTGAACCCTTTTCTTGTACTCGTGGTCTAACATGTCAAGCATAGAGGAATCAGTAATAACTCTCCTTTTATGTTCACCCCAGGACACCATTGCATTAACCCTCTGGGGTCTAAGGGTAAAATGAGGCACACTGGTGATTGTGCGATGCTCTGACATTTGTGTAAATTTCATCAACTTTATATACAGTGATTCCAAAGTGTTTCACATCTTTGTTTTCAGAACAAACTCAGCTGCAATAATATGGCAGCAGTAAGTAGGTCATAATCATGTGTGGATTGTAAACTGCCCGAAAAACACACAAACTGTAAACAGTAGTTTTGAACATGCACAGGAATATTGTAATAAAACACACTAAACAATTGTGACTAAGACTTTTGGTCACTGAAATGTGTTCATCAAGGTCTTGGGTATCAAAAGATGACTAAATATTTTAGCAAATCCAATGAGAAATATAAAATAAATTGCTAAAAGTTAGTGTTGTGACTACTATTTTTCAACACCAGGTGAGAATGGGAGGGCAAATGGCCTTTCTGTAATGAATATGCATTGGGTAGGGCGACCTGTCAGCTAAGTAGGCTATTCACACCTGGCCGCATGCCTCCCCATCACTAAGACAAAGACTCAGTGAGCCATTTAGAAGACAGAAACAAAGACATCTTTTGATTTTCAGAACATTTATTGAAGCAAACTATACGCATGGAAGATGAGATGAGACTGGTGTACTCTTGCAACGCTTGCGTGGCCTCTCAGCTAGTGGTGAACTAGGCTGTGTTTCCTGATCAGCATCTCTGTAAATATGATAAAAAACAAAATTGTTAGGAAATGTGACATCAAATCAAACTTTATTTATATAGCACGTTCCCTTCAACAGGTGAAAATTATATGTGCTTTACAAAAAAGCGGCAAACCACTAACTAATGAAAACAAAACTTGAAATGTGACATGGTTACATCATATACAAACAAAGAATTATTAGTGAATATTCCTACAAACACAGAGAGAATGTAATGCAGCACACATTTACAAATAATGCAAGCTATCAACGAAACAACATTAGCTAAACTAAATAAACATTGATATTCCAGCTCAACTACACGCAACTCATCAATAACAATGCATCAATCTGAAGTAGACTAGGTCTGTTTAGCTAAGTGGTTATTATATTGCTATTTCCCGAATTTACTTACAGTATGCTAATATCGATTGTGCGAGGACATCAGTTTTAGAATCCTAGTCACGCCACGGGCTATTTATTACCAATATGATCGAAAAACATACAGTCTACCTGATACTTCTAACACAACCAGACGCAGAGAGCCTAGCCTATAATTTTGAGATGCAATAGTTCGAATCGTTCGTAGTGTGGGAATTTACAAACGCGCATATTGCTGGATATTCCTACAAACACACAGATACGTTGCAATACAGTACACATATTTACCAATATGATCATAAGAAAAATACTTACGCATGAAGTTGATCCTCAGCTGGATCAGTTCGCTGTTCGAAATGACACCGTTCTTCATCAGTGTCGGCTTCCGGACGGACCATTTTCCAAAATTAAACGAAATGTTCACCTCAAAAGAAGTGAATTAGGCGACACTTTGACATTCTATCCCGCTTTCGCAGACTTGGCATTTCTCACATGGATCTCGCATCGCCCCTCCTTTAGTCTCCTTCTATGGAGAGTAATTATAATATTGTTAACGTGAATGCGATTTGGGCGGACTTCCTGCTGAGCGAAATTCATATAGTAATGAGTAAAGTTTAACGAAGCATACATGGTCTAATTAATCAAATTTAAACATTTTAAAACAATTCATATTATTTGCCAATGGGCGCATTGGAAAGTCGCGATTCTAAGGTTTCTGTCAATGTTTTTGTTGCGTCTGTATGATAACAGCACGTGACGTTAATTATCCAAATAGAAACGAAAGTTAATTTCATCTTGTCGAGCTCCGCCGGCAGAGCTCTCGACCCCAGAGGGTTAACATGTGAATTTGACTTCTCATGTGCCTTAAATCCTCCATCAGTATAGGTAGCCTTTTTCTAATTAGAGAAGCCCTCTTGCGATGTAAAGGCAGATTCTGATGCAGCAGGTAAGGCAAAGTGCCTACATGGAAAACAGTAACAAGAATCCTTGCTAATAGAGTACTCAAGCCAGCTATGATAGGTATACCATTTCTTATTAAAGGCTCTCTTTTTTTTAACATGCAGAGTTCTTGGGTAAACCTTCAAAATAGGCTGTGCTGGTCCTGTATCCCGGGACTGCGAAACATCTGTAAAAATCAAAAAGAGAGGATGGTGTCATTATTAGTAATTTGATTGTACAAGAGTTGTTCCATGAGTGCTGATATACAGTACAACAGCACTGGAACTCTTTTGCGATACTGTTGCTATACTAACATTCCTAACAAATGATAACATTGTGCAACTGCTGAATGAATTCACCAATAAATGGGTAGTTGACAAATAAGCAGTAAAAAACGCTTTTTTAGTAAAATACCATTTTTAAAGAAAAAATACATATATTTCTGTAGTGTGAAATCTGATATTTCAGAATATATAAGGGTCACTAACTTTTTCAATTTTTTCATTGTTTTTTTTTAACATTTTCACTGAACTGCACCGTAAATGTGTCCTATGCTGTGAGATAAAAAAATTATGAAAAAAAGCTTAATAAATATACAAATAGCATGAGAGAGATTTATCTTCATTGTTAGACACTTATTTTCATATAGTGTTATTTCTTTACAGTTTTTTTACTATTGCTTACACACTAAAATAAAAAATAACACACAGTTAGTGAAACCTGACCCTCAAGGAGCCAGCCCAGATCTGCACAACTATAAGCACATTCTCAGCTTGACACTTTTTGCAAAACACGACACACAGTGTTTTGCAAAACACTAAATACACTTCTCTACATCAGACACAGAAATCTAATATAATATCACTTCTTTGCCATTTCAAGGCACTGCCTTTCAAAGTACCACATCTATGAACCAATTGATTAAACTCGGCCGTCAGGTGTACAGACACTTAGGTGTTTAATTGTAAACTCACCAATCAGGCGTAAGCACTATAAAAGGGCAACAGGTGAGTTTACCTGTCTTCAACAAAAATGGAAGGCAATGTTGCAGTAAGAGGAAGCGGGAGAGTGAGGATGAGAGGGGGAGTCCGCAGAGGAAGAGGGGTAGAGAGGAGGAGGAGGAGGAAGAGGAAGAGGTAGAGGTAGAGGTAGATCTGGAGGAGGACGTGGAGGAGGAAGACGAGGACCGAATTTATTAGATGAGTTTCGAGCAACATTGGCTGACCATGTTGTAAATCATGGGTTGACATTGAGAGAGGCTGGACAGAGAGTTCAGCCCAACCTCAGCAGATATACTGTTGCAACCATAATTCGGACATTGTGACAAGAGCACAGGTGAAAAACAACTTTTCTCTACTGTCTACAGTAAAATCAGTACAATGTAGCCTACTATATGCTCTACACCAGTACTTTTTGGTACCCGTTCACTGAATTCCATGTTTGAAACAATGCCTTGTGCGCTGTCCTGTGACACTTTACATGTATTTTGATTGGTCTACATAGGATTAAGGGTCAAGAACGTCAAGGATGAAGGGGCCCCACATTCTCAGAGGAACAAGAGAGAGCTATCATAAACATGGTTTTGGCCAATAATGCGATACGCCTCAGAGAAATTCAAACAAACATCCTCAATGACCACACAGTTTTCAATAATGTCCATCAGGTCTCTCTATCAACACTGGGGCGAATCCTTAAAAAACATCACATACAGATGAAACAACTCTACCGAGTGCCGTTTGAAAAAAAAAAATCTGAGCGAGTAAAAGATCTGCGGCATGAATATGTGGAGGTAAGTAATGTACACTTCAGTATTGTGCACTGCACACAGAACCTTTTTACATGTAAATTTATAGTAGGCCTATATTGAACTACACAATGTTGTCTTTTTTTCAGAGAGTTTTGCAAATGGATGCTGATGAAATCCGACATGAATTTATCTTCATAGATGAGGCTGGGTTTAACCTGACAAAAGTAAGAAGAAGAAGAGGGAAAAACATCATTGTCCACAGAGCTATTTTGAATGTCCCGGGCCAACGTGGTGGTAACATCACAATGTGCGCTGCAATCAAGTAGAGGGGGGTCCTCCACTGCCATGCCCACTTAGGTCCTTACAACACGGCCCACATACTCACATTTTTAGACAGACTACACAACATTGTCACAACAGAAGCCCAAATGGATGCAGGGCAGATGAAATACATTGTCACCTGGGACAATGTATCTTTCCACCGATCTGCTCTGGTCCAAAACTGGTTTCATCAGCATCCACAATATTCACTCTAATACCTCCCACCATACATTCCCTTCCTTAAACCCATTGAGGAGTTTTTTTCGGCATGGCGGTGGAAGGTTTACGATCTCCAGCCCTATGTCAGGATACCCCTCATTCAAGCCATGGAGGGGCCCTGCGACCAAATTGATGCAGGGTCTGTGCAAGGATGGATTTGCCATTCAAGAAGATCCTTCCCTCGCTGTCTTGCGAGAGGACATAGCCTGTGATGTGGACAAAGTGCTATGGCCAGATCCAGCTAGGCGAAGAGATGATGCTTAGGGGTTTTTTTTCATTCATGCTTTCTTTTTTGTCTCCCCAAATGTTTTTGCTGTTTATTTTATTTAGAATATGTTCTGTTCTGATTTTCAGTGCAAAATGCAACCTTGGAAATGCATGGATGTATTGACTGATTTTACAATGTGGAGATAGATAAATATTTTCATCAGTGTGCAGTACTGGTCTTGTGTGTTGTGTTCATGTACTTTATTCTAACAATATCTCTGAAAAAATCAAACCCAGACTATATCATTAGAAAAGTAGAAATGTTAAAAGTGTTTTAGATTGAGCACATCAGTGTGTAACTGGTTCAAACAGAATCAGACCGTATGAACCATGTGTGTGCCATACGGTGACAAAATTGGGTTTTTATAAATTATTGCATAGTTTTGAATGAAGTGTTTAATTTAGCAAAATATCTGAGGTGTTCTGCTACTTGTGGGTGTGGTTGTGTGAATTGTGTGTAGTGTTTTTGACAAAATGAGCCCTGTTTTCAGAATTGTGCTTAAGCAATCGTAAAAAACTGTAATATGAAATTATGAATAACACAATTTTTTCCCTATGACTTGTTAACAATGGACCACTTTTTCAATAAATGCGAGTCAAAATTTGCTGTCATTCTTTCAAAACATTTGAAAATTCTAACAATTTAAGATGAGTGTGATGATTATATCTCCCCTAATGCAATACTCAACTGTTTTTTTTAAAGATATTTTGAGATAAAAACACATTTTTGGTTCTTTTGTGTGTCACACCATAGGACATTATGTCACACCAAAGGACAGAAATGGTAGTTATTGCATTAAAGAGAAAGTGAGATGTATTATATTTAAGTATTTTTATTTAACTTTGAATATGTCAGAGAAGAAAGAACATTTCATTTCAGTACAAACAGAATTTCAAAAGTCCATCTTAGAGGTGGTAGCATTGCCTTTATTGATTGAAACCAATCAAGAGGTGTGAGTCGAGCAGCACGATTCGTTGGCTCTGGTTCAGATATGACACCAATTATCTTCTGCCGTGAATAGTAAATGCAGTCAGGTTTCTCTGGCTACACAAATGAATTATTCTCACCTTTCTGGGTCATGCAATGGAGTTGTATCTCATCTCCATGAATCACCATGATCTGACAAACATATGGCTTGCCATCATATTGTACAATCACAAATTTGCCTTCTGTGCACTTATCTTCTTCCTCACAAGAGTCATCTGATTCAAGTTGGCGCAGAGTGGCAGCATTGTCTCCAATCTGTGGAGCATTTCCAAATTCCTTTTTTTTTTGGTTTGTGGCAAGAGCATACTTCGGGATATGTACAGAAACAACTCACGTCTCTGTACAGGATCACTCCTGGAGATGATGACAAAACTTGGTGCGTATTGAGGATTCCTGTGACCGGTCGAACAGATGGGGGAAGCATTTCGTCAAAAGTTTCAATGTCCGACTCTTCAATCCATTAGAATTTCACGCTTGTCTGCGTTTTGGAGGCCAGAAACTCATAGACATCTCTGGGAGATTGCAAATCATTGCCACTCTGTACGTGCATGTCGGCCATTCGTTTGACTGCACCCCCAACACCATCTGGTGCTCCCTTCCCATGTGACCTTTCAGAGTAATTCTAGGTTACATGTTTGAATCCCATTGTGAAGGGAAATGTGCTCAGCAGGTAACAGTTGGCTATATTTCGATATTGTGTTACCGGTCCATCGCTGATGACATGCAGTATGTCAATGTCTCGGACATGTTTCGCTTTTACATATTCCAGAACAGGTTTGATGTGCGCCCAGACAGCTCGCTCGTCATGCCTTAATGATGGTGACAGAGTTGCAGAGCTCTGGGATCCTTGTGATGTGCATGCAACTGCAGTATGGATAGTAACTTGTTGCCGATTTCCCCCAAAATGAAAGGCCTGGATTTCTGAATTAAGCTTGCATCCATAGTTCTCTGAAAAGTCAATGTGTAGGACCATTTCATTTTCAGCAACCTTTTCTTTAATTTCCCTAAATTTTCTGGCCTGGTGTAGCCAATTATACTGGTGGCTTCCAATTCCTTCCAGCTCATGCCTGAACTTCATAACCAGTTGTTCAATAGTGCCGCACTTTGTTTTCTTAATCCAATTCTTGTAGACTTTATCACCAACAGTCACATCCTCTCTTTGCCACTGTTCCCATCTTGCAGCATCAAGGAGGTTGTTTGGCCAGCTGAGTCTCAGAAAAACAGCACTTTGTACATTCCCTGTGCATGCATTTTTTGTTTTCAGCATTGCATGTAATGTCTGAGAGCAGCAACGACAAGCTGCGTGTTTGAATTATGCCCCTGTGTGCCATGCTGTCAATGAAGAGCCGCATATTCTCATGCTGATAACAAGCACACATGTTGCAGTCAGTTGCTTTAGCCTCTGTGATATAAAATGGCCTATATCTCACAAACTGTCTGTATGACATTGAATGTTTCCCTACTGGAGTCTTTACAGTAGTCACTGTAGAGGTCTCATAGAGATTTTGTGAGAACTCGTCGCTGCCTCTTGATCATCCTGCCAACAGCGTCTTTCTTTCTAGCCAGAAGTCTACTGTTTTCATCCCTTGACAAGAAGGACACAACTTCTTGTTTCTTCTCAGTGGCACACAGCAAATTTCTGGGATTCAAAAATCTGGAGTTAGACAAAAAACCTGTGAAAGGGTTAGATTTCTGGAATTTATTTCAGGCCTGTACTCCAACTTCCATCCAGGGTTGGTGTATTATTTTGCTGTTCATTCATTGGCCGTATATGAGCCTGACCAAACACCACATCGGTGTTGAATACACACCTTGTGTTCGTTGTGAGGCAGGTAAAAGTGCAACTTTACTTTTTATATTTTTAATAGCGAGGGTTTTTCATGCTAACATTTATTTTTTCTTAGACCAGGCTATAGTTTTCATTGTACGCATGTGACACGTCAAGTTTAGGTTCGTGGGTGTTGAACGTAGCCTAAACTTCTTGATAGCATTTTCTCGTATAACATGTAGCTATATTCGCTATATAGTCGGTAATGTTGGTTTTCATATGTATATGTTCTTAGTTGGACGTTATTTCACGCTTTGTCAAGATAGCGTTAAAGGGGAATTGCACTTTCAAACACATATGGGCTTATTTTGTTTATATTGTCCTTCTAATGAATGTGTCGATCTTCATTTTTCGATTAGTTATTTCGTTTTAAATGTCTAACGTTAGAAACAAGGACCTATTTGTTTTTTAGCGCAAGTCCACATAGTAGTACGGTTTCCGGTTTTTTCTTCTGTTTCGAAGAAAAGCATAGCGTTGAAGTCGAGCAATGATATGCTGCCTAAGTCTACTTCCCGAATTTGTAAAGGTAAGCAACAAAAAATGATAAAATATTAACAAAACGAAATAACTAATCGAAAAATGAAGGTCGACACATTCATTAGAAGAAAATTAGAAATAAAATAATCCCATATGTGTTTTAAAATGTATTTCCTCTTTAATTGCTGAAACTAGTTTGTTTTCTCTAGAATTCAAGCTAATCGATAGACTCCGACCAAAGAGATAATGATTGAGACCAAGATAGAGTGAATGAGCACAAGTTAATGGTGAATTTTGGGTAATGTTAATTTGGTACGACTTTGCTGGCGTTATATGTCAGCATGTTAGATTTTAGAAACTTTTGGATGGGAGAGAGAGAGAAGTTGGCTGTCTGTATGAAAAGTTATCGAACGTGACTAATTATCACACAAGTATTTGCTGTTTCTACAACACGAACATGTGTCTGAAATTCTTACTTCTGTAATAGTTAAGCTCATTTGAGTTTGGTTATTGAAAATTATGATTTTAAGTTAAATATTGATAACTGGGCAAATGCCACGATGTCATGCCAGCTAACGATAGCTGTGCACAATGCAGCTATCCTAATCGAGTGACTGTCACGGTGTAGTGGAGGGTTAGGACCCAAGCGCAGAGGAAAAATACAAAACTCCAAAGTAGGCAAAACAAAGACTTTACTTATTAAGGGGAACAAAGGGAACAAAAGGGAACAAAAAGCCTCGCAGGGCGGTTATAACAAACACAAAGAAAAACCCCTCAGAAACACAGGAAAACAAAAATACAAAAATCCCAAAACCTATGGAACAGAGCGGGCAGGGAACAGGCAACAGGCCACGAGGAACAGGTAACAGACAAGCAGACTACAGGCATAAGGCAGGCAAGGAACAAGCAACAAACCAGCAAACCAACACATGCGCAACAAGCAACAAGGAAGGATCCAGCACCTGAGTCAGGGGGAAGGGAAACTTAAATAGACACGACACAGACGAGACACCGGAGGGCACAATGAACAATTAGGCCACAGAGAGGGAAGGGAGAACGAGACAGCCAATAGAATAATTGAAACCAATAGAACAATTAACCAGGGGGAGCAGGACACAAAACAGAAGTGCCGCCATCTGGCGGCCCAACAAGGAAAGACAAACTGGAACACCGGACCATGACAGTGACGTTCATAATCAGTCGAATTATTACGGTTCAGTCGAATACTATTACGGTTCTACAAAGATGTGCATGTTACAGAACGATATTCTTCATCTACCTGTTATTTTATACTTTCATTTTTCATGTTTATTGCTCTGCAATCGAATGCATATGGTTTAATGGTTTTAGCCAGCTCTGCACTCTGTGCATTGCCCTATGCATTGAGTAACGTTAACTGCAAGATAGTTGCAAGCTATCAGTGTTGTTAGTGCACTGCTGTTTTAGAAACTTTTGAATATGGGAGACAAGTCTCGTGGCTGCATGTATGAAAAGTTATCGAACGTGAATTAGCTTCACCCAAGTATTTGCTGTTTCTACAACACGAGCGTGTGTCTGAAATTCTTATGTAATAGGTAAGCTCATTTGAGTTTGGTTATTGAAAATAATGTTTTTAAGTTAAATATTAATAACTGGGTAAATGCCACGATGTCATGCTAGCTAGCTATGTACAATGCAGCTATCCTAATCAGTTGACAGTACGAGTGAGGTTCATAATCGTCGAATTATACCCTCATGGTTCTACAAAGATGTGCATGTTACAGAACTATATTCTTCGTGTACCTGTTATTTTAAACTTTAGTTTTTCATGTTTATTGCTATGCAATCGAATGCATATGGTTTATTGGTTTTAGCCAGCTCCGAGTGCACTCTGTGCAGCTCTGTGCCTTGAGTAACGTTATTTGCAAGCTAGTTGCAAGCTATCAGTGTTTGTTGTTAGTGCACTGGTGTTTTAGAAACTTTTGGATGGGAGAGAGAGAAGTCTGGTGGCTGCATATATGAAAAGTTATCGAAAGTGAATAATTAGCTTCACACAAGTATTTGCTGTTTCTACAACCCGAGCGTGTCTGAAATTCTTACTTCTGTAATAGCAATATCTGCCTGTGTGTTCTGCTGTGTCGTCGCGGCGCCTGCGCTGGAGGGACAGAACATCGGTTGTGCATGTGACGTGTGCATGCTATGGCTGCTTGTAACCACAGCGGGACAGTGCCAGTGGTTCTCTTTTGCGTGTAAAGGGACATTTAGGCACATACAGTGGCGAGAAGAAGTTTGTGAACCCTTCAGAATTTTCTGTATTTCTGCATAAATTTGACCTAAAATGTGATCAGATCATCATATAAGTCCTAAAAATAGATAAAGAGGACCCGATTAAACAAATAACACACAAAACATTATACGTTTTCATTTATTTATTGAGCAAAATGATCCAACATGAAATTTCTTTGTCGGAAAAAGTGGACCTTTGCAATAAATTTACAATAAAGTAATCATATGTAATATTTGGTTGCATATCCTTTGCAAGCAATGACTGCCTTAATTCTACAACCCATAGGACATCACTAGACTCTTGATATTTTATTTTCAGGTACTCTTATAAGCCAATACTCAACCTTTTTGCATTTCAATGCATCTCTATGGGAATTGGGGGGGGGGGGGGGGGACTAGATTCAGCTGTAAATTACTCTGGTACAGTATGGAACATGTGATGGGCTAACTGCTAAAATGATGAAACAACTGCTGAAACAAATGATCTATCCCTATCTATGGCATGTTTGTTGCTATGCAATCAAATGCATATGGTTTAATTGTTTTAGCCAGCTCTGCACTCTGTGCATTGAGTAACTCATTCTGTAGGCTGTACTTCAGAGCTGAGTACCAATTTACATGATTATTCCTTCAAAAATATCAGTATTATCAAGTTTTCACAGTTCACACAAATATGTTGTTATCAAAAAGCAGTATCACAATGTAAATATCCCTGATTGTTATTGTAGTTTATCATATTGCCATTGTCATTTACAATCGTTTTTCATTCCATTTGAAATTTTCAATATTTCAACATTTATGAAATTGTCATATTGAAAATATCAATACAAACAAGATTCTTCTTGCATAATAATAATCATAATCATTTTTGAACAAACCTGTTTCTGGTGTTTATATGAAAACTACTTATTCCCACAGCCTGTAAGATTATAATTACTATACACATAGTTACAATTATTTTCTTTGTTCATACTCAAACCCGGCACTCTGCGTTTTTATGTGTAGTGATCCCAGGCCCTGTAGAATTATTTCAGCAATCACATATGGGTTTTATCTAATACCTGGTTACATTAACAATGGAGTTGAACTTCAATAATATGAGCTTTCTACATGCTGTTAGGTAACGTTCAGGAGATGAAATATACTTTGAATGCCATAAAGATTCAGTAGATTAAGTAGTAGTTAGTTATACACTAGCATTTCATTGGTGTTTTGTAAAAATAATGGCTAAACATGTGACGAGCTAGCTAGCTAGCTAGCTAGCTAGCTAACATGTTGGCTTTTTTTACACGAATGGTAATTGACTAGTGGTATTGAAAATGGTATCCTTTTTATGCTAGGTGTTGAAGATGATCTTAAAGGTGAAACGTGGAGAGACAAAGAAATATTTAAAACTCGATCAAGTCAGCTTCTCACATTTTCTCGATGGAGGTATTTATGTTTAATGCAGTTTAATGCAGTTATTTTGAGGAAGTTATCATCATCTTGATATGTTGTAGGGTTGTCTGTCACTAACTGTTAGCCATTATACTTCAGTGAAGCAGAAGTTCCTTATACCAGAGGATACAGTGATCAGAGTCACAGATGACCAGGGCATAGAGGTGGATGAGGATGTTTTTCCAGAACTTGCAACAGTTAAAGAAATATGTTTTGCTATCTACACAGATGATAGTAAGTTATGTGTAACTAATTATAATGAGTTCTGACTTTTTAAATATATTATTTGTGGAAGTTTATATTTTAATTCCAAGTGAGTAAGGTTCTCCATTCTTTCTTCTAACAAGTGTATGAACTGCTATGATGCAGGTGCTGATAAAATGAATCACATAACATTTTATTGCACGCTTGTGTATTTTAGCCCTCTAATAAAGTGTAATGTATCATGTGTATTTCAGACCTCCCACTGGCACAGTCATCGACCCTGGCTGACCACTCAGACCTGACAGAATTTTTGACACTCATGACTTGTGGTAGGTAGGGTTGTAGTATTAAAGGAAAAGAACACCAAATTAGCGTTTTCTCATGTTTTTAGCATCAACAGGCAGGCAGTCTCCTAGTGTCTCATCGGGTCATTATGCGAAAAATATGCACTTTGTAAAATATTCACTTGCAATTGATTTTTAGTATCTGCCATGTACCCTAATGTTAACGTTTATACTTTTCAGACCTTTCTGTGATGCAGCCAGTTGTTGAGGTGTCTTCTTCCCCAAGTCTAACAGATACTTTGTCAGCCTCAACATCAAGCAGCCTAGAGAGTGACACTAGTGATGCTGGATGTAAAAAAAATAATCCTGCCGTGGACAGTACCCATGCACAAAATGTAAATATGCTAATATTTTCCACTTTACTATTTCTGCAGGCTTATTTCTATTCTGAACATAGAAAAAGTGAGGGCTGAAGTAATTAAAAGAAAAAGTGAGGGCTGAAGGAATTAAAACAAAAAGTGAGGGCTGAAGCAATTAAAACAATTAACTTAAATATTGCATATACTTGAGATGTTCTCAATCAATTCAGATAGCTCTTTTGATCAAGATATGAACTGTTGTAGGCACAGTAGCTTTTATATGTCACATTTTATTTCTTTTTACTCTTTTGCTTTTATCCTATGATATCTTTCATTGTCATTTTGTTTGGCATCTTTCCTCTCAATGTCTGTTATTTAGACAGTGGAGAAAATTCTCACTTCTAAGCCAGCAGGGATGAACGTGATCAAAGAGAATGAAGAGACGGGGAGTATGAAAGATTCCACCAGGCGATTAATGGTGAACATCGTAGTTGCTCACGTGTGAAAAGGAAGGGTAAGATACTTGCTAATAGTTAATAGTATATGAATCACATCTCTAGATTGAGGCAAGAATCCTCACAAAATAAATCAATGCGTTACAGGAGAGCTGTAAGTAAAGCAACAAAGGAGTTCTGAGTTCCATGCCCTTGGGATTGTGATGTTATTCCCAGCTTTGAAGGACCCATATTCAAAAAAGGGTTATGTGAGTTTGCATATTACCTCACATTGTAGCCTTGCTGTGACATAACAGCGATAGTTATAGTCATGCTTTTCCATCCCTTATGTATACTAGCAGCACATATGCACCAAATTAATCAAAAACTTGGTATTGTCTACATTCCAACTCAGATGTACTCTCTTCCTTCTCAGGAACATTTCTATGACATCCAGAGCAATAAAGGCTTTCTCCAGTGGCGTGTCAAGACAGTTCAATGTCAATCCAAAACCACTTCTACACACCAGAGAGTGGAGCAGAGAGGAGGTCCCACAGCATCGAGAGTTGTCAGCTCCCTAGATAACCAGCGAGAGGGAGATGACTGCATGGAGGCCTGTCTCTTCTCAACCACACAACTGACCGTGAGTTAGTCTTCCAGAAGATGAGGGAAACCTTCCTTTATCGTCAACGGATGATCCATAACCCACAGCAATCGACAGATGTGCTACAAATGTTCCCTCGCTTCTTAGACACCAAAGGACTGGTAGGTAACAGATGGCAGATTTGCTCAAAGGTTGATCATGTAGAGGATATGAATTGTAAATTATATCTGTCTTATTTATCTTTCTGTCTCTCCCTCTGTCTTTCTGACAATGTGAAAATTATTTCGTTTATTGAGTGGTTATCCTGGTTTGCTTTTATTTTTTTTAGTGCTTTGTTATTTTTTTCCATTAGGTCCTGCAAGATTTCTTGTTGCTGTTTGGAGCAGTGACTGCATCAAGGTTTCTAGAGAAATGGAACACCAATTTTAAAGAGAATGTCATCTGGGAGGCCAAGACACTCAAAGAAACATCTCTCCTGCAAAAACAGTTGAAGTCTGCCCTGAATGAAGAAGCTGATGCTGATGAGGAACCAGGTAGTCTTTGAACAGTCTTACTTCCTTAGTGTGAGTAATGTACCCATCTAAACAACTTAAAACAAAGCTCAGCAACTTGTACAAAGACAGAATGACCATTTTTGTATGGAGTACATACAAATGCATTGCAAATTATATCAGTTGATAGCCTCAATCCTCTGAGTTAACTAAAATGTAAGACATACGGTCGTGTACAAAAGTTTGGGTACTCCTGATCAAAATGTATGTTTCAATGAATCTGACCTGACCACTACAAGGTATGTCAAGAGCCTTTTCATGGTTACCATTTTTAAATCTGGGTTAAAATACACTTTTTTAGTAAAGCTTTTAGCCAATTGTGGGTTTTTTTCTTTTTTAGTCATGTCTTATCATGATTCACATACTGTGTATTGTTGTTTTATCTTCCATGCTATGTCATATTTTGTGTTTTATTCATTGTGTTTTTGTTTTATCTTCTATCTTATGTTTTACATTCTGTGTTTTACTCACTGAGTTTCTCTTTTTGTACACTTTTATCATTTTTATTGTGAAGCTGCTTTGTGAAGAGCGCTATATAATTAAACTTGACTTGACTTGACTGACATTCTTGAGTATACTTGTTAAATGGACATATTAACACTGTGTCAACAGAGTGGGACAGCAGCATGGCTTCTCTACTTGTCTTGCTCCATCTTCTCACCTCACAACCAGCTGGAAGAAAGCGGCCCAGGAAGATCAGTGTTTGTGAGGCAGTTGATCGTCTGGTGAAATTTCACAAGGTCTGTCTTAGGAATTGAGATTGCTTTCAAGATATTGCTGTAGCTGTGCAACTTATAAGTCATTTTACACTGATGCTGATATGGATTTGTTTTTATTGTGTTTCAGTCCTGCCAAAGCCTTGAGAATCACCTCATTACCATTGAAGGAAACCCCCAACCATACCTCCTGGCCACAGGGACCACCAAAGCACAGGTTCACAACTTCTACATCGTCTTGGATAGAAAGCTTCTACCATGTCTGTCATATAAATCCCTGGGTGCATTTGATGAACTCTTTAAGTCCCATTTTGTTTTCAGTCTGAAATATGATGATGCCCTATCAAGCCTGTACACATTTTTGCGGACCACTGTGTATAATATCGATGTCAGCAGCACTGAAGAACCTCCAAAAGTCAAGGGGTTGAGAGCAAAGCCGCTAAACAGGCAGTGATGTTTAGATGTTTCCTTTGACCCTCATAAAATTTTGCTTTTGATCCGGCACCTCAAATTATGTCATGGAATGTACCCTGGGAAAAAATCTGAGACTAAAATATGGTCAAAAAGGACGTTGCAATTCTCAAGTTATTCTGGATTTAGGAGACATCAAATTAAGATACATGCTCATACTGAAAACACTGATGTGCCACATGAGATCAGTATTACATCAATCCCAGACAGTAACTCTCAGAGAGAGTTAAAAGATCAACTCCCAGAAAAGGGTTACTTTAACTCTGGGCTAAAGTCTAGTCGATGGTCTCACATGTACACTCAAATTGAGCTTGAAATTTTAACTCCCAGGGAGTTTATTCCAAAGACCAGAATTTGCTGTGCAGATTTTTTCTCTGCTGGTACACTAAATTTCTCACTCACTTGCCTTTTTGCCTTATTTTGAGTTAGGTGATGCATTTTTCTTCTGATTCACATTGTTTTTCGTTGTTCAGTTGTGATGCGTTCTTTCAGTATTTTATTTTCCCTCTGCAGTCTTGCTAGTTTTCCTTTCATTATTTTTGTTTGGTTCTTCCATTTTGTTGCTGTGGCCTCTGTTGACTGGTTGGAGAGGTAACACTGCTTGAGGAGGCTCCACTGGAAGTTCCACTGGTAATTCAGCCACTGCCTCCTCCAGTAAGCTTTCTGGAGATTGTGGTGTCATGTTTAGAATAGCACTGAGTGCCTTTTCTCTTGCCCTGCATCTTTTTTTTTTTTTTTGATTCTTTCCACTTTTTGCGCAGTTCGTTCTGCTTCCGTTTTGGCAGGAATTCATAGACAATACATTACAATCTAAGTAAATCAAATTTTTTTTTTATTTTATTTTTTTAAAAAACAAATAGCCACATTGTTTACCCCTGAAAATGTGGTAAAAATTTCTGTCAATGACTATAATTCATTACAAACATACTTACTCTGGGTTTCCCCCAGAAAAGTTGTTGGGCCCGGTGGCAAGTATCTTTTGACAGGGGCCAGCGGCCCCGCGGCCAAGTGTCTCTTTTGACAGGGGTCCGGCACGGGCCAGCGACAGACCAATGGTAGGATTAAGGTAGGGCCCTATAGTTTCTGTGATAACAGAATCACGGACGGAATCGTGGAATTTAAAAAAGCTATAACACAGATTCCATAGGGCCCTACATTAAGTCAGTGCTAAAAGGTGACTGGAGATTTCAAAATATGACTACGTAATGTGAATGTTGTTATAAATAAGTCATTTATTCAACACACATTTTAAAAAATCAACAACTATTTACAGCATAGCAGAGTCTTACAAATAATCTGACAACAATGTAGTCTTGGAATGCTGTGTTTTCAACAACAACAAAATAAATTAAATTAAATAATATCAAAGTTTTTACACTCTAAAAAAAAACTTGAAAAAAGTCCTGATTGGGTACTGAATCTTACAACAAGCATTGGAATGCTGGGCACATTTAAATAGGCATGGGAATCGAGAACCGGTTCCAAGTTGTCCTATTCATTGAAATCGTATGCCTCTGAACTTATCGATTCCGCTTATCGAAGCCAGCACGTTTTTACGACAGCTGCGCATTGCAAAACAATGATGTAACGCCTTGGGGGAGGCACGCACACAGACAGCCTCTCTCAGGTGTTTGTTTTGGACGGCAGCTGTCGCAAAAAATTTGATCCAGGCTGCCAGCCTTGATACATTCTGTTGCGATAAAGATTCTAAGACAACTCAGCAATTTCTCTGGATTAACGGGTTATTTTCTAGCCTGAAATGCGATCGTGTTACTAAATGGCTACATACGTCATGTAACGTGCAAATAGTTGGCTATCTCCTTGGATATGAAGTAAATGTTTTTACGAATTAATAATAATAAATGCGATTTTATCTATGGAAATAGCTATACAAAAAGGCAAAATAAATGTTGTGGTTGCAATTGCCGTCGTAGATGTCAGAAGGAAATGTCACTGACAAAAAAAGTTTGCACCCTTTTCAGTGGTTTGGGCTGGAAACTAGCTGGCAGGATATGCACAACACTGCCTACTGATTGGATACTGAATCTTACAACAATGTACAGCTTTGGAATGCTGGGCACATTTCAACGACAACAAAGTATCTATGTATCTGTGTTACTGACTGTTTGGCTAGCTAGCTAAGTTAGCTAAATAACCATGTTGTCGTGCACATCAATGTCATCAAGCTAACATTATTAATAAACAAGTGAAGTCGTTATTTCAATGGCGATTAATAAGTCATGTAATGTTACAATGTATCAAACGTTACATTCATGCTATTAGTTTAACGTTACCTACACACTGCTTAAGTTAATATAAAAAGAATGTACTTACCGACGAGATGAAGTGATAACGCAGTTTGTAACAAGGTTAGCCTACTAAATAAGAAATGGTGGCTTGCTAGGTAACGTTAGCTTGTGGTAGTTGGAAGCGTCAAGTGCTGAACGTCCCTCTACGCACAATGAGGGTAAAGAACACTGATCTCCGACCTGCTGTTTTCCTATGTGCATTCATGTTTTAACCAACAGATGTCGCTGGGGAGCTTTCCAACCGAGCCGCCCCACTGTAACTGTAGTTTAAAAAACATATTAAAAATACATTTAAAAAAATAATAAATTCCCCGATGCTTAGGCCTGGCGGGGGGTCAACTTAGGCCCAGCGGGCCGCCGGGCTTGCAATACACTGGCAGAAACCCTGCTTACTGTATGTGTTCTAATGTGATAACCCTACAGGAAAAAACACTTATTCATAATGTTTTATTTTTAAAAAACAATCTTAACTCATTATAAAATGATTAGCTTGTTATGCACCAATGTTATTAAAACTTAATTTAAACAAGATTAGGTGAACCCTAGTGCAAGCCGTGCCTACGACTTTCAACAATGGGTAGTCATTGAGTCAGTCAGTCAATCAGTATGTTACTGAAACTCTTTTAGAGCCTCCCTGCTGTGCAGCACAGCTAAATATGATTGATACTCAAACTATATTCATTAAGATATGTGAACGAATCAAATTATATAATGGCTGCATTTTTCAAGGCAACATTTCATTTTACTTTCTGCGTCGTTCTTTTAGGATCTCCTCCTTTCTGCTTTGATCCCTGTTAATTTTCTCCCTATACTTCCATGTCCTCTCTCTACAACTCATTTCTCTCCCTCAATTGTTTCTGTCTCAAAAAAAGAGTAAAGGATCACATTTTTAGTTTATTTTCATGACAAAATGCAGAAAATATTTTAATTAATGTAATTATTGCTTTTAAAATCGGTGAAAATTGTCTAAAAGAATAAAAAGGAGTTAAATAAATCTTACTTAATTATTTAAAATGCTTTTTAAAGAGACATTGTCCTCTTGTGTGACATCTTGGTCCTCCGGTGTGACACCTGTATTGTGTCACACCGGTGGACACCTCTGTCACACCAAAGGACGTTTCAGGCTTTTGTGTCAGTTAATGACCTTGCTATTCTTAGCTAACTTGTCATTAGCAGTTAGCGAGACACATTTGCATAATTTTCTATAATTATGTAGTTCAACATACAGTTTTTAATTATGGCTCGCATCAAATTTAAGACTTTGGTGCTTGCATACCAGGTGGCTAAGGGGTCAGCACCAGAATACATCCAGAGGATCATCAGACCCTACACACCAGCCACACCTCTCCGTTCTGCCACCTCTGGACGCAGGGAGCTCCCCCTCTTCGTGTCTGTACTTCCCGTTCACGTCTGCTGTCTGTCCTGGCCCCTCGCTGGTGGAATGACCTTCCCGTGGCGGTCAGAACAGCAGAGAATCTGACTACCTTCAAGCGCAGACTAAAGACTCATCTCTTCAAGCAGCACCTCTCCCCACCCCTCTCTAACCTCTAGTTTAGCTCTGTTCTATGCACCTAGTTAAGCTAATGCGATCTCGTTAGTTTTGTATTTGGCAGGATTGTTTTGTTTGATTCTGATTAGGCAAATGTGATTTCAGTGCTAGTTTTGTACTTGGCAGGATTGTTTTGTTTATTTGTTGAACAGGTTACCCTACAGGGTTGGAGTCCTGATCTATGTGGTCACTTCTGGCACTACGATCTTTACTTCACTCTAGTGTGTTTTTCTGCACCTCTGCACTTTCAACTGATGCACTTGTTGTACGTCGCTCTGGATAAGAGCATCTGCTAAATGCCTGTAATGTAATGTAATGTAATTAAAAAATATAATTTAGGGATGTCACACCAAAGGACAACAAAGCATCACACTTTTATAGTGGTTCGAAAAAAGTTAAATATTCAAACAATTGAGACAAAAACTTACCATGTGCTCATGTCATGGGCTTCACAGGGGGTCTTCAGTCACAAGTTGTCCGTAGAATTTCCCGATTTAAAGTCAGGATATGGTGTCACACCGGCGGACATGGTTTTTAGTGACAAAATGTATCAAGTTCCTATGCTTTTAGAAATATATGGATGGTAAAAAATTATTGACATTTATGGAAATAGACACTTGTAAAATTATGCCAGGGGTATTTATCAAAATCTTTATGCATTTACTTTTAATTTATAAAAGTTGTAATTTATTGAACCATGCTTGAGACAGTCACACCATAGGACAATTTTGAGGTTTGGCTCAAAAATGTAAAAAATCTGATAAAGCAGTTTTTATAACAACAGGTCCATGTAAAACAAAGACATGCTTAACCATTTACTGCATTTTAAATGATGACAATATTAATTATATACATTTTTATCTTGTGTGACAGTGAAAAAGCCATGTACTGTCAACAACCCAAATACAAATACTGATAAATAGTTTGTGGAACTGTTGTATAAAAGCAGTATATTCACTTGAGGTCATGCTATAATACTGTATATGATCATGGCTGTGATTATCTTTGAACAAATCACAGCCGTGATGATATACAGTATAACAGCACTCCCTCTCGTGTGACATAACCATCATAACCATAAAATACATGATTTAGATCTAAAATACTTTATTACTTCAAATGAAGCCCTATACTTTAACACAAATATTTATTTCAATTAAATAAAAAAAGCAGCTGTGAAAGCACAAAATTAGAAAATAAAATGTGACTGAATATTTTATGTTACTAGTTTATTTAGTTGAATAACATTTTAAAAAATGGGTTACGTTTACTTAATATTCTGTGCGCCTTTACATTTTGACTGTTTACAAGTGAACATTAGCATGATATAACTCAATATTACCTTGAGGTCCAGATGAAACATGGCCATGGACTGAGCTGCTGGGTTGTGCATCCTGGGATCGATCAGAGGCTGTACCATTGCTTGCAGGATCTAAAATTAGGTGGTTTGAATTGAAACTGATTATTTTATTTGTGTTACATTCTGACTGCTTACAAGTGAACAATAGCAACTGGGTCAATCAAACTAGATTTACTATAGATTGCAGGAGCTTCTTTGGTTTCTTCTGCATCATTATTGGCACTTGTAGTCCCAAGAGGAGTGCCTGTTACAGAACATGATGTATATTAATCTCAATTACAACAACTTAAACGATTTATATTCATTAGAGTTAACTAAATTTAAAAATTGTTCTTGAAATGATACTTGAACCAACACAAATATCTGCAAAAACCTGTCTATTCTGGAAGACACATCTGGTTGTGTTAATCATGGGCTCTGCTCAAAAGGATATGTACTCAGATTACATTCGGTGACAGCCAGTCAAGCTGGCAGCCTCTGGCAGGCAAGTGTGCCAAGAACCTGGCGAGCGTAGCTAGATAAGGCTACCTTCAGTCTCTGAATCCTTTTTCTTTGGACCCGTTTAGAAGATGTTCTGAATATTTGCTGCTGCTGAACTTCTTTTCATGGCTGTGCTCTCTCTCCCTAAGTGGACGATGAGTCTAACAAATAACGCTAGGTTAACGTTAGCTGACTGACTGTCAACCACCATCATTTAACAATATAAAATGAGATGAGAACCACAAGCTTTAGCCTAGCTACGTTAGCTTTCGTCAGTTTGTTACAGAATCAGTCATATTTTCTGTAACGTTATGCATTCACAGTCACACATGCAAAACCGTTAAAGGGGAATTTCACTTTATAACACTTCTGCTTCTCATGACTGATATTGTTCTTCTAATGAATACGTCGCCATCAGGGGTTAAATTGTTATTTGGGAGGTGGGCTCGTATTCATGGCAAATATCTGCAATGCGTAGATTGTAAACAAAATTGAAGTGTAGGTTTTGTTTTTCCAGTTTATTCTGAAAGCTAACACGGTGGAAAACAAACTGGTGTATCTTGTTTGTTAAGTGTAGACAACTTGGTGATTAAAACAGATTTTTAACGGATAAATTAAATTTATGATTTAATCCCCTAACACAGTATGAAGACGCTGTGTGTTAGGCTACTTGCCATTTGATTAGTCTGATCGTTGGAACGCTTGATAATAAAGGAAAATTACTAATAAAAACAGGTTGAGATCAATGATTAGTTTAAAGAAAAGTTTTGCGCCCCACCAATTTTCAGCTCACCAGTCGCCGCTTCTAAAACATTATGTATGTGGGAAATATTCAATCCTAGCTTAGCTGCTGACCAGCAACCTCCTGATTTTGCTCAAGCAATCAAAGTTGCCGTTAATAATAGCCGGCATTTGTGGGGGCTGTTTATTCATCTCTCTTTAAAATGTTGCATAGATGAAATTACATGTCAATGAAATTACCTACCGTGTCTGCTTCCAAACAATCAAGACAATCAACGATATTTCTCTTTCTGTCCCTGTCTATATAAACGACTGTTCCTCCTGAGTTTTTTTCTTCGGATTTTTGATTGGTTTAGCGAGTAACTGGCTAGAGGGAACACATGGACTGGAGCCTACGAAAAATGGACTGGATTGTCATAGTTATTTGTAAAACTGCCGGTCAAAATTATTTAGTTTTTTACCAAAGGTGGGTGGATGCCGTCCACCCGTGTCCACCATCAATTTAACCCCTGGTCGCCATTCATTTTTCGATTAGTTATTTCATTTTAAATGTCTAACGTTAGAAAGAAAGACCTATTTTTTCTTTTAGCGCAAGTCCACACAGTAGTACGTTTTCCAGAAAACAAAACATTCCGTTAACTTAGCGTTGAAATCGAACAAACTAACGTCTGCTAGCTTTTGTTTGATGCAATATCGGTGTAATAATGAGGTGCATTGTACCCGGTTATTATAATGCCCCTATTAAACTTGCCTTGAAAGCACATTTTCATAGTTTTCCATGCGATGCAACTTTCAACTTTGACTATTGGTATGCAGCAAGGGCGTAACCATGGTATAGACATTGGGGGGATCCAAATGAGAGCACTCCCCCAGAATTTTTTTTAAAGTGCATTTCCCACAATTATATGATATTTATATATGAAAATTTGCACATTTAGAACATAGTTTTGAGGACTACATTAACCATTTGAATTCACATTTAAAGGAACAGTCTGTGATTTCTCCGAGATATTGGCTGCCCCTCCACTTCTTTTAGTTTTGGTCAGTTGCTTACTGTTTACTGTTTACTGACTTTAAACACACCTACCAATTAGAATTATGCCTTTTCCAGTAGTAGCAAATAGGACAGCTTTCAATGGGGAAAATTACATACCCAAAGCATGTTTATGTAGATATTGTGATGCTGTATTTGAACAAATGACAGATTATCCCTTTAACAAAAAAAATGTGCTATGGACTTTTAAGTAAACCCAAGTTAATTTGCATTTTGTTGATTTGTCTTAAAATAAAAGTCTGTGCATTTACACTGAAAAGTCAAATGTGAATGAAATCATAGACTTGTACAAAGAATTAAATGTAAAATCTTGATTTTAATTACAATTACAGAAGTAAAAGCAAAGTCTGTCCATTTACATTGAAAAATATTGTTGTGAATGAAATCATTGACTTGAACAGAGATAATTAAGCATACATGAGGTCCTCTGACATCTGTTATCAACCCAATAGACACAAAACATGAACATAATATGGCTGCAAGCAGTGATTAACGGGGGCCAAGCAAAATGGCAACAATTTCTGCCTTGTGAAGAGGCATATGTGTACAAACTTCCATGATTGAGGATCAATCGGGGCATGAGATATAGCTATTCAAAGTTTGCGTTTTAAATTAATTGCTGTAGCACCCCCTGTTGACCAATCCATGTAATTTTTTATTATTGTCTGCTCTGACAAAAGTACTACCATACTGCAAAGTTTCCTAAAGATCGACTGGGCGGTTTGGGCAATTTGTTGAGGACCTCAACTTGCTTGAAAAAATGTCGCACCTCTGGCATCATTTCCCGGAAAATGTCTGCTACCTCTGATGAAGTTGTACACGAGTAATTGGCCTGGAACATTTTCAGCTGCACTTCTAAAGCCATGGCATTCAACTTTGGGTATTCATCTAGGACTGCATCAATCTTCCCAGAGATGAGTACGTCCTCTAATTTTTGCAGCCTTTGAAGCCCATCCTGGCTGAAATGCTCAGCGCACTGCACCACAGCAGTGTCCAAGGTACTAAAGTACTGCATTTTGTAGTATGCTTGGGCAGTAGAATGACAATGTGGTGTGGCTGGACCAGTGAAGCGCTTCGGAGGCATCTGTACATGAGGCATCTTGATGGGCTGCAGGTTTAGAGATTTTACAACCTGAGATGCTTTGGAGTACAGCAGGTCAAAGTGCTATTCAGATCTTTTAGCCTGGATGCCTCTTGTCACATGCTCTACAGCAGCCTGTATCCCTGATGTTGTTTGGCTTCTCTGCTACAGAGAAATGTTCCTCCAAGACAATCAAGATATCTTCTGCCAGAATAATGCCGAGAATGGTATTGCCCCTCAAAAAGCTGTCATGAAGGTCACTTGCTTTTGCAGACATTTCCATCGTGGTGGATTGAGACATTTCTTCTGTGGCTGTGAGCACAGATTCGTATTGGGTGAGGACAGAGCGCATGGTTGGCATTCGCACTGTCCACCTGGCGGGGCAGACAGGCTTTAGAGATGTGTGCGGAGATGTGTGATCCGACTTCGCTATAGCAGCGAAGATAGCCTTGAACTTCCCGGACTGATTGAATGAAACGCCAAACTCATGCACTAACTGCATTACGTCTCCTATAATAGGGGAGGATACACAGGCGTCTTGGGTGATCAGATTTACACAATGCGGCCCGCAATGAACATACAATGCAAGAGGCTGCTCTTTCTCGAGATGAGCTTGCACACTTTGCATTCTACCAGACATATTGGCTGCCCCATCATAAGTTTGACCCCGTAGTTGTGATAGTGGGAGATTTAGGCGAATTAGAATATCTTTAGCTACACTAGCTATGTTTTCTCCAGTAGTGACCTGATATAGGCCGATTAATTCCTCTCTGCAAGCACAGACAGAAGGACTCTTGCTCAACTCCTGCTGCGTCCTGTGTCCCATCAATTATAAGGGAATGCTGAACTACTGGCAATGATTGGATCTCCTTTGTAATTTCACGTACAGTTGTGTTACTGACGATTTTAAGAGCCTCGTTTTGAATTTTGGGGCTGGTGAAATTATTGTGCTGCTCAAGCCTTCATTTTTTTTTTCTTCATCTGAAAAAAACTGAAAACATGCTAAAACAAGCAACTTTCTGACACAAAACATTCTCTTCCTAACCTGGTATTGTATCAACAAGATGCAAATTTTTTGCTTGTTGTCAGCTGTTTAATGTTTCATGAAAAAACTGGTGTTGTCCACCCGTGTCTTAATCTGATTAAAATCGGAGTATTGCTGTCCATGTAACCGCGGTCGTTCATACACAAGCTGGAGTTACCTGTAGTGCCTTGCTAAGCTACCTATTTAGCTAGATACTTACTGTCTATGTGCTCTACTAAATTACATTATAGTTCACATTCCAATTTCTCACCTGATCATCTGTATCTCCAGAGCATGGCCCTGTCTGGCCACTGCTTTCAGCATGCCTCTCCCTCTCCCTGTCTCTCTGTGCTGCCTGCATTGTGACCAGATACCATTATTTTAGCAGAAGAACAATGACTGACCTCGATGATCATTTTAATTTGATACATTGAATATTCTGCTTGTATTACTAGTTTTATTTGCTTTAATGTTATCATGCTGTTTAGCTAGCTATACAGTAAGTGTATTACATATAACGGTGTAAAATGTACAGTAGTAACATATACCTGAAACGTTAGCTATTGCCTTATCTACTAGGCTAACTTTACTCAAGCCGTCTTTACACAGAGCATTAACCCCGGGGAATAGATGGAGCAGAGCCGGGTCTGATTTCTGTGTAAAGACGTCAAGCTGGAGAAAAGGTGGATTAAACTAAGCCGGGTCTGACCCACCTCACCACCTAGGAGAAAAGCCAGAGTTGACCTGGTGTTTGTTCTGGGAAAAAAGCCTCCGTCCTTGGCCCTTTTGCTCTGATCGATGGAAAAAAAATTGACCACTTGGACATAAATTAATTCTTTTAGGCTCGCACATTTGATGGACTGAAATGCTCACATTTTAACAACTCTGATGAGCAATTCCCACCACTCTCTCGTCTGAAGAGTTAATTCAAGTGCATCTATGGAATACAGCTCCGAACTGTCAACTGTCTGCAAACTATTGCTGACCACATAACGGGCCATCCTCCACGCCAGGAAACACCCGGTAAAGAATACGAAGTTATGTTATATGTTTTCCAATGAAAAACTAATTGAACGGTCCTACCAATAATATAGCGACCAATATGAATAATATGTTCTCTAAATCCTTTGGTTGTTCATAGCTTGTATTGCAACTTTACTTAACCATAGGTGTTTTTTCCAAGTTGAATAATAACTCAAGTTCATAAGTGAAGCTATTATTTTGATTAATTTACTAAATTGAAAAAGGCATCTGTTATAGGATATACAAACGGTTATGATAAGGTTTTCCCTAAAAAAATTATTATTATTATTTTTGAATAATACCAAGTTAAACGATTATATGGTATCATATACTGTATTTCTCTTCAGTCACTGTATTTGTTCACCATATCCTACTGTGTCTATCACTCCCTCTTTCAAAGGAGACTAAAACACACCTTAAAGTTCTTGTTACATACTTACTTGAGAGCTAGTAATTTTTTATTTATTTAGTTATTTATTTATTTATTTATTTTCTTCCGTCTTTTATTTATAATTTTTTGATGGATTTTAACTTGAATTCTCTAACTCTTATGCCATTGAATGTCAGGGGTGTATGTTATGTAATGAGGAGGAAAGCCACCTTTTTATTTTGTAAAAGAAGTGAGGCCGACCTAATAGTTCTTCAGGAAACACATTCATGTGAATCGGCTGTAAAATTTTGGAAGGGGCAGTGGGGAAATGGAATTCACTGTAGTCATGGTACCAACCACTCTGCTGGAGTCTCAATTTTCCTGCATAGATTTAAAGGGGGTATTCTAGAGGTGGTTCCTTCAAACGATGGCAGATGGATTGCAATCACATTTAAGCAGGATAATTTAATTTTCATTGTATTTTATGGTCGCAACTCTCATTCCTCCAACAAGTTGCTTGTTGTGGCTCAAAGCTTGTTGGTGTGTGTGAGTTAATGAGAGAGGCAGCCTCTAGCTACTTTTTTGCTCTCGAAAAAAGAAATAGCAAAAGAAAGTCACTAGCTGTGCTTAATATTAATGGAACTCAGTGTACAGACCCAAAATTAATTTCCAATTTTGTTTTATGGTAATTTGTACATGTCTGAATTCAATGACTGTTCCTGTAAAATTTTATCAGTAAGATAAGAAAACATATGTCCGCTATTGATGAGGACCTTAAAGTACTTTGTGATTCTGATCTGACAATAAATGAAATTAAAACAGCTCTTTTTTCAATGGAAAAGGGAAAATCGCCAGGTATTGATGGTCCTTCAGTCAAATTCTATATTCATTTTTGGTACCTTATTCAAAACCCTTTATTTTGTATGTACAGAGAATGTATCGATCGGAGAGAGATGATCACAACTATGAAACAAGGTATTATTAACCTTATCCCAAAACCGGATAAAGACACTTTATTAATAGATAATTTGCGGCCTATTACTCTTCTAACTATTTATTATAAAATTATAGCCTTAGCTTACGCGAACATATTGAAGACAGGACTTAATCATATTGTTGCTGAAACACAGTCAGGTTTTATTAAAGGCCGGCATATTAGCAATGTCAGACTTATCTTAGATTTATTGGACTATGTAGACTCAGTGCATTCAAAAGCTTTTATTCTTTTTTTAGACTTTTACAAAGCCTTTGATACCATTGAACATAAGTTTCTTATAAAATGTCTTAAGTTGTTCGGTTTTGGAAAAACTTTTATAGATACTATTAATATGTTTCATAAAGGAATCAATAGCTCTGTGGTCATTAACTTCAACACCTCACATATATTTGATATAAAACACGGTGTCAGACAAGGTTGCCCTATTTCTCCCTTTTTTATTTATCTTAGTTGTTGAACTATTATCCATAAATATTATACATGATCCAGATTTTAAAGGCATCTCTATATTTAGTAGGGAAATGAATTTTTTTGCAACTAGCTGATGACACAACTATTTTCTTAAAAGATAAAGATCAGTTGAAGAAAGCTATTGATCTAGTTAGACAGTTATCACTAGCTTCAGGTTTGAAACTCAATGTATCTAAATGTGAATTATTGCCCATACATGAAGATACGCTAATAGAAAAATGTTCCTGTAAAGAACACAGTAAAGTATTTGGGCATTTATATAACTAAAAACATTGTAGCTAGACAGCAAATGAACTTCACTGGAAGGATTAAGAAAACCAAGAATGTCTTTAATCTCTGGCTTCAAAGAGACTTAAGATTATACGGCACGGTTCTTTTATCAAAGGCGGAGGGCCTTTCTCGATTTGTTTATCCTTCCCTTTCTTTTTTTGTTAATCACCCCACAGGAATAACATCAGCAAGTTATTTCTTGACTTCATTTGAAAAAATAAAACTCACAAACTTAAAAAAGCAGCACTTTGTAACAGTAGGGCGGAAGGAGCTCTTGAAACTTTAAATTTCATTGACACTGTAAACACTTTCAAAATTTACTAGCTAAAAAGATGCCTAGCAAATCCAAATTCCTTGTGGTTCTTCATCCCCAACAATATTTTTGAAAAAATTGGAGGTCTCTCTTTTGTTTTAACATGTAATTACTCACCTAACAAATGTACTGTTTCTTTATCCAAGTTTCATCAGCAATCCCTTCTTGCCTGGAAGTTATGCTTCATCCACAACTTTTCTCCGCATAAAACTCTTATGGAATAATGATAATATTACTATTAGGAATAAATCTCTTTTCTATCCCAAGTGGTTCCAAAGAAATATCATCAACATTTTGTCTATTTTTGAAGAACATGGCAGTATACTGTCCTATGAGCTTTTTATAACATAACTTTCCAATTCCTTTTAAAGTATACAACTCTGTAATTAAAGTCATTCCTTCTGAACTAATCCATCTTATGGTCTCACTTATGTTTTAGTGGAGGAAACATCCCAGATGCTCCATCTGCATTGTTTTTGAATGCTATCAACATATATGACAAGAAATGTAATAATAAACATATTTATCAGATTTTTCAAACCAAAAACAAAATTACCCAGAGAGGTTAATTTTATTGGAACTCATATTTGGAAGAAATAAATTGGACAAAAACATGGCTTTTACCTATTAAATTTTGTATTCCTAACAGTCAAAGAAGTCCATGTCAAAATTTTACATAACATCTATCCAGTGAATTCTATAATCTCCAGATATGCAGATATTGATAATTCTTGTTCTTTTTGTGGACATGCTGATGAAACATATAGCCATTTATTCTTTCAGTGTAAGATAACAGCAAAATTTTGGTCTGATTTAAACTCTCATGTTTTCAGTACCACTAATGTCACTGTTTTACTCTTAAAGATATAATTTGTTATTATGACAATATGAGTAACAAATCTCTAAACTATGTTGTTATTTTTTTTTTATTTTATTGGGAAAATTCTTTCTTCATAAACAGAAGTTTTTAGGTTTACAACCCTCTTTCTCTCTTTTTTTAACAGAATTTAACTCAATGCTGCGCTCTCTTGCTCTTACAAACAATAAAAAAGCAACAGGTTTTTAGAATTTTACAGAAGATTTTACATATTTGATGAAACCCCCTGAAGTCAAATTAATTGGTCTTTTCTAACGCATGTCTTTATTTATTTATTTGTTTAGTTTTGTATTTATATTATAATTATTTAATTCAACTTATTTAGAACATTTATGTCTGTCATTGCATCGATTTATTTTGTTTTCATCCCAATTTTTCAAATATATATATATATATATATATTTTTTTTTTTTTTAAATATATATATATCTTAATTTTGTTATCTGCTCTCTTGCACTGAACTGTGTATTTGTTTATGTCTGACGTAAATGTTTGTTTGGTTGTTAAATAAAGTTAAAAAAACTATTACATTACTAGGCTAACTAACACTTACATTACAGTGTGAAATATCCACATTATATAATACCACTAACCTATTTAAAGACACTCAATTTCAAAAATAACGGATATTACTGAAGTATTTTGAGCAGTAATACTTACATAGCAATGATGAAATTGTATCTATGTTCAGTAGATGGAGACAGAGACAGTAAATCAATGATACTGTTGTATTCGCTTATGTTTTGCTCCAGAAAATGATGCCAGCTAGGTATATCAGCAAACATATGGTTTAGCTATGCCCAGAAGTCCTCAATAATAATGGTATTTTCCAAGAAATTAAGAAAAATCGTTGACCACGTTTCGTTAGGTGCAGCGTCTTTTACTGCTACCAGAATGAATGCGATGATAAGAAAAATCTCGGTTACGCTGACCTAAAAAACGCTATTCCAAAAGCAAAATTAGACATGCTATACATCGTTAGAAAGCTTATACTCTCACCTACTGAATAAATGAATTGTCAATCAAGCCAGACTGTACTAAAAAGAGTGACAACGCTGTGAACAACATGTGTGGTATTACGCACAGCTATTTTGTAAGGTAGGGGAGAACCAGGATGAAAAACACATCGATTTCCGTGAAAACTATGGGAGCCCGAATGACTTAACTATGTCAGTATATGCAAACAGTGTAACCCATTCGCTCCAGAAAAAACCAGTCACATCTGTCACTTTTTTGTCAAGTTATAAAAGAAAGTTATTTTTGATAAGTAAAATATTGAAACCGGAAGTATTTTTCGGTTGTACAAGTGTGTTTATGTCTTGAATTTTCCAAACATGCATAATTTGCTTAACACAACTATGGACTAAATGACAGCATAGATTTCGAGTTTCATGCCAGCAAGTGTTGGCTGCTAGTCAAGTTGAAAGCAAGCGAGGGAGGGATGGGACGAAAGAAACACTTTGTTTCTTTCGATTCCCTCAGTGTTTCTTTTGCCCCACCGCAGCTTACAATCAGGGCCGGCTGCTGGCATAAACATGCGGTCATTTAGGGCCACAACCGCTGGAGGGGGACACATAACAAAAAATAATAATAAATTCAACGTCAATGTTGTAGCCTATTGACCGCTTTCTTTTTTTTTTTAATTCCCCCATCGTTAGGGAAAAAAGCCTGTTGTTCTGTGGTCAAAATTTGTTTGTTTTAGATTTTTTTGTTTTAATTTGTTGTTCTGTCCTGCTGTTTGCACTTTAATCTTTGGTGGAAAAAGCCAGTTGCTCTGTAAAATAAAATGACCGTTTGAACACACTTTGCCTGTCTCCCCTCTTGTGCACCTGATTGGGTGATTTTTAATTATTATTTAAATTAAATTAGTCATGTTAACAGATATTAACGACTTCTATTACAGTTAAGCACCAATAAATGGTGTCTAGTAGCTATTGATTAAGGTTAGTTGCTATGAACTTATCCATTTCAGACCGATTAACGTTGCAAGGCAAAATTGTGTTGCTTATGCGTCATTATGCGCTTGACACATGGTTGAATTGAATGGATTTTATACTTGTAACATTGTTTATTGACTCAACACTAACATGACATTGTGGGTAACAGTACACTTGCTGAAAGGAATGAGCAATAAAAAACAACAACACAGAGATAAGACCGCTAATGCACACTTTTCGTCAGTTGTTTCTTTCGACCTGATTCAGTTTCGTCCCTGCTGCGGGGGACGGAAGAAAGAAACATTGCACTCATCCTGTTTACGGCTGATATATATATCCGACTCGTTTATGCTAGCAACAAAATTCCAGTTGCTATTAGTGAAGGACACATACAAGTTGTTTGTCATGAATAATGGCATCTCTATCTCTATTAACTTTCGAGTAAATGGGATAAAAGTGAAAAGTGTTTCTTTCGTCCCGGTTATCCCCTACCCAGGCATCACAAATGCGTGTATATTTCACAATCAAATATTGTTTGGAAAGATTTTCCCAACATTGCAGAAATTCCCACAAATCTGTTGCACTTGCACAGGTTGCTTAGCTTCCACCATTCTGTTCAGTTCAACCCAAGCCAGCTCAATGGGGTTTAAGTCCGGAGACTGTGCTGGCCATTCCATGATTTGAAGCCTGCGTCCTGTTCTTTTCTTCTAAGATAGTTCTGACACAGCCTGGAAGTATGTTCTGGATCATTATCTTGCTGTAGGATGAATCCCTGACCAACTAGGTGTCGACCAGAGGGTATTGCATGGCGCTGCAAAATGCTGTGGTAGGTTCAGGGTGCCAGTCACTCTGCGCAAGTCGCCAACTCTGGATCCAGCAAAAGAGCCCCAGACCATCACACTTTCTCCTCCATGTTTGACAGTTGGTGTCACACACTGAGGAACCATCCTTTCACCTACTTGATGGCATACGAAAACCCTGCGGAATGAACCGAAGATTTGAAATCTTGATTCATCTGTCCATAAGACCGTCTTACAGTCTTCAGTAGTCCACTGCCGGTGCTTCATGACTAGGCAAGCCTCTTTTTCTTATTTAGCCATTTTAGCAATGGCTTTCGTACTGCCCCTCGGCCTGTCAAACCTGCAGCTCGAAGTCTTCTCTTCTTGTTGAAACTGAGACTTGCTTTCTTCGACCACTGTTAAGCTGTGCTTGAAGCTGTTGTCCTGTGAGCCGCCTATCATGCAAGCTGTTGACTCTCAGAAACTTGTCATCTGATTTTGTTGTGGATTTGGGTCTGCCAGACCTCTTCCTGTCAGAGGTTTCTCCAGTTCCCAAGTGCCTTTCGATGGTGTAGGAAACTGTACTCACTGACACCTTGGCTTTCTTTGCAATTTCTCTAAAGGAAAGACCTAAACGTTTAAGGGTTATAATGGTCTGTCTGTCTTCCTTTGTTAACCCCTCTCTTATGTAAGCGGTCAAATCTGACCGAGTGACTTTGTTTTTAATCATAAATATTGTGTTTTTCATCCAATTGCCCCAAGACCTCATGTTATCCTCCACACTAGGCCTCTAAACATATACAATTGATGATCACCAACTTGCATTGAATTTTGAGTGATTTATTCAACAGTGTCACATCTATGATGTTTTCGGTCAGAATTGACTGCCATAGGAAATGAATGGGTATGAGTATATTATGTTCATCCTGCAGATGGAAAACATCACCACACACACACACACACACACACACGCATGCAGGCACACACAAGCACACACACACGCACGCACACACACACACACACACACACACCATGTTGATGTTCTGTTGAACTTACTGCAAAATTATAACATGAAATTCACCCCTGGTGTCATTCTGTCTACGACCCCTTGATTCTACTTGCTTTGACTGTTCAAATGAGATGTCAACCATCAAAATTGGATAAGGGGTTCCAAAGATATCACTGTGCAAAACGCACCGGCCAATTTTGACCGAAAACAGTATGGGAAGGGGGGTATGACCAAACACAACACAAAGGTTAATAGCCTTTTCTCACCATTATATAGAAATATACTACTTCCTGTAGTGCAATATTGTCCAAATAATGCTTCAGAGGATGTAGTAATACAGTCTGTTCCAACACTGATTTTATACAGACAGAGTTTGTAAGTAATCAACAAAAGTTGGGACACCTGTAGGAATTACTTGCATCAACTTTCAAGGCTTAATTTAATTCTATTGCTGTAAGTTGTTAACCCACTACTCGTTCCCTGAAAAAGGTCTTTTTTATAACTCTGAAATTTACATTATTTTTCAGTTTTTGGTAACCTAAACTTTTTTTTTTAACCTCAAGGCCGTTTACCACTTACCTTTGTACCATTTCAGGTCATTCACTGGACTTGAACTGCTTAAATTTCAATAAAACTGGAAAAATGGGGGTGTTCTAAAAATTTTGACCGGTAGTGTATATATAATTTACACAATCACATTATTCTGTTATTATTTTTTACTATCAATTTGAAAGAAATTTAAACTTTAATTGTGATAATGTCAATTTAATCTAAGCAGCATGGCAACACAAAACTGTTCTTTACAAATGCTTCTAAATATAACAGAGAACAATATTCAAATGTATGCATCCCTGAATCAATATTATAACCTGCATAGTTGTAAAAATGTTCACTTTGATTTTCTTTTCTGTTTTCACTATATAGTGGCTCCTTCATCAGATTATCCCTTCAACAGGACCAAACTCAGCAAGTCCTGTAAACACAGATTAATGTGACAAACCTGCTCTCATTTTTTTCAAGGGAGCACTAGAAATGAGGAGATTAGAGCCATATTTACAAAACAGAATTTATTTTATTTGTGAAAAGCACTATAAAGCATGAAAAAAATCTAACAAAAAAACACAACCTGTCTTAATTCTGCTACTTTGTCATGTTGACATGTTATGGATCTTCATGCATAGAGATATTTCATTCTAATCTGACAGTAAAGGATTTATTTTCTGTTTGAGCAGAATGTGCAACAACTGGTTCAAATCACAGCCATGAAAATGAAGTGTTTGTTCTCAATTTCATACTTTGTTATACAATCAATTCTTTTTAGCCAGACTGTCAGAAGATTTACTTCCGTTGCATAGTAAAATGAAAAAGCTTTCACAAATCATTAATCTTTCAGATGTCTCATATTAATGACAAGGCTCTTGCATGAACAATGTAACAGTAATTAAAAAGCCCATTAATCTGCATTACAGCTATTATAGATGCATGTCATTAAAGGGTATAAAGTTTGATTTATTTTCATATCCCTGGCTCCGAATTCTGATATCTGGCCACACTCACCCCCTCACCCCCCCACCCCCCCCACCAAAAATAAATAAATAAAATAAATAAATAAATAATAATAATAATAATAATAATAATAATAATAATAATAATAATAATAATAATAATAATACATACATACATACATACATACATACATACATACATACATACATACATACACAAAACTGAGCAATTACAGGCTGGCAATGCACTTTGTCATCAGATTTTTTTGACATTTTCTAGAAAATGACTTGGCACCATTTGAGAGCCATGTCAGGGTTATTATTCATCACAGAAATGTGCGTGTCAGGACCTTCTTAATGACTTTACCCTCTTATGGACTGCTGATGTTCCTGCCACCAAGGCTCTCTGTGCATCCAGACTCAGTGTATGCTATTAGTTTAATGCTGTAATGGGTGAAAGAAGCCAGGCCACTTATACTGAGAGTAAGAGAGAGGTTGCTGGGATGAGCCTTGGAGAGTGGCAGGATCTTCATTCATTCCTTTTTTTTCTCCATATTTCAAACCTGTGGCTTTTTGAAAACCAGGGTCTAGGGAATTGCTGTGATAACTTGTAAAATGCAACAATCTAACCATGTCTTCCCTTAAATGCCAGAAGAATGTTCTCTTTTACCTTCCTTACTGAAGTAAGTTTCAGCCGACATTTTGTAGTTTTGCTCACAGCATTCATTCAATTGATTCAATAACTGGCTATTTATATGCAGTAATGATACCTATATAAATAGCAAGCTATTATTAATGTGGACTGTTTACAAAAATAATGTGCATTAATTTTAACATTTTAAATCAGGATTTATTTATCATTTTTTCATGCATTTTTCAAATGAAGCGAACCCTTTAATGTGTGAGTGTTTGAGTGGCTTTTTAGCCATCTTCCATGGTTATTTATTCTCTTTTGTTATGTTCATCTGTGGGCGGACAGATTGCTATCAGCTCCAAGTGGCTGATGCACAGCGAAGGTAAACACCTCGGCCTGGCCTGTAATTGGCTAGCTGGCTGTGTCTTTTTGCTTTTCTTTTAATTTAATTGAAGCCTTTATCCCATTATGTACTCATTTGCTATCTTGGTTATATCTCTGGAGGTGTTATTTGGCCTGTTTATTGTCATGCTTTTTTAATGCATGTTGGGAAAAATAAGTATATTCATATGTGCCGGGAGCCAAATATGACACAGCTTGTCTCGGGTTTCGGCTCCAAATATCACACACCATGAGTCACAACACACCCCTTTCTGAACAGAAGAGTTGGACACAGGGAGATACGTGAATCCGGAAATATTCCGATCTTTATTTACGCATTTTAGAGAGAGACAGAATTTAGTCGAATACAAAACAACAGCTTCGCCCTTCGCCCTCACGTGATTGAGGTAAAAATAATAAAGCAACACAACAAACTAAAATAACAAAGACAAAATAATGAAACTATGACACTTTCCAGCCTTTTCCCGTGCTGGCACGATCATCACTCTGTCTCTCTTGGCTTGCGTTTTCCTTGGTCACAGACACCTACTGTGAAGAAAGCACCCCTTAAATACCTGGATTAATTACTGACGCACTCCAGGTACGTGTGCCTACTTAACCAGTAGGCCTGGTCCTCAGACTGCCCCAAACCTCTCCCACAAACCAAGCCCTGCCACAGGCATTTACTGTTTCTTCCTCTTCTATAATCTCAGTAATTTCACCAGGTACCAACAGGTTTTCAGATATGTAAACAAATGATCAGGAGTTTGGCATCTCATTACCATAGAAGACATAACCCTCCCTGCAGGACTTTACCTAAGTATAAATGCCAAACAGCGACACCTTCATTTTGTTGCGTGACACTTGTCGAAAGTGTCACGTGATGGTGTATAAAATTAGGCTTTAATATCATGTGAAAAATCGTATGACAATCGTGGGATCTCTTGTTTTACCCATTTGTTCCCATGTTAAAACAGCTTATAACTAAATACATACTCAAGATTGCTACCAATGTAAGTACTACTCAGATTTATAGATATTGCTTATTATGACCATGGTAAATCATTTGATTTATTTACCTTTAGTTAGAGCATAGAAACACATTAATGGATCAAAGCTCTCATTTTCAAGAGTTCTTTTTCATCTATGCTGAGTTTACAGATAAAGCTATTGACAAAACACAAAATTAAAACAATCAGTAGACATTAGTCAAAATGTAAAAATAATATGCAGCATTAATTAAAACATTTACAATTAAATGTAATCAGTTTTTTAAATCCCTGAGCAATGGACACACCACTGGATAAAGACACTTTTTTTAACAATATACCAATTTTAAAAAAATGTGAATGATGAAATATTTCAAAAGTGGCTGAAATTGGCTCAAATTATGTTGAGGTACCTGCTTTTCCAAAATCCACCCCTTCAGCCGCCAACTACATTAGAACCTCAAAGTGAAGTCAAATTACACATTTGTACTATACTTTGGGGTCATGGATTTTGATTTAGAGTTTCATTTTGCACATTTCTCTGGTTTAACATTTCTGTATAACTGTCCTGTGCAATCCTGGTCTAACTTGTTTTTGAGCATAGAAATTTTACAATTTCTCTTTCCTTGTTTAAACAGCAGGAACCCTGATATGGGAGCGTTGGTACAGTCCTTACCTGTCAGGTACTGAGTGTGTGGGAAGGCAACACTGACTGGGGCCCTGGTGGGGACGTCTCCATTGTTGGATTTCACAATGTACCTCTCAATTACACCTCTGACCTCCACAGACTCGTCCCAGCTCACCTCAACGTTGTAACCATTTACAGAGACAACTCTGGAGGGAGGCAGCACACTTTGTGAAACAAATATAAAAGGATGAAACAGGGGGAGAGGGTGTAATGAGTAGCTGGAGAGAGAGAGAGCAAGGGATAAAAACAGAGCAGGAGAGAGAAGAAAATGTGTCAGCTCAAAAAGCAGCATACATACATATTCACTTTTAATAGGCCCAGTAAATCTCACCATTAGCATAAATACAATTAATTAGAGTTGTAGTTTTTGTAGCACTAATTTAGTATGACCGTAGATCTACTTCAAATTGTTTAAGCATTATGCTTGCTTCTGGACTGGGTTTATCACTATTAGTTATGGTTTTCAATGCTGGTAAAATTGCACTAAAATATGACATTTCTACCCAACAAATAAAGGCGTTCAGGTAGCATTTTCATATTTGAAAAAAATATGAAAAAAATTAGTGTTTCAAAACCCATCACAATTAAAATAAATCAAAAATAGGGTATTTTACATTATTATTATTATTATTATTATTATTATTGCTATTATTACTTCTGGGTCAAGTAAGGGTACTTTAAAATAAAGCAACTGTGGAAATATTCCTGGTACATCATGGCATCTTATGCCTTGTTACATGTGTAAACATTATGAGCATTGATGGACAAACTCAGGCTACTGTTTTAACTGGGCTGCTTAAGACTAAACTAATGTGTCTGATGTAAACCAGAGTGTCATGTTGTTCAATGAATGGTGATCTGTAAAATCATCATAAAACACAGCATCATAAAACAGCAGCAATATCACATGTTGAATTATGAAGTAAATGTATTCCCTTAATAAAACATTGTGATTAATTTGAAATTAATTTGCATTAGAACACATTTCACCAAGTGTATTACCTGATCACACTTTTGACTATATGTGCGGAGGCAGGCTGAACAGGAAAACAAACATGGCTGTGATATGATCCACACCTCCTGTAATTCAGCAACTTGGTTATAAAACAGCCAGGCCGCAAGGAGGCAATCCCACACCTTGAAGGCATTCCTCCATGCAGTGCACTTGTCCATCTCCCTGGCTCCATTTATCGTAAGCAACTCTTTCGGATGCGGCCCGTTACTGTGAGGCACATGATAAGGTATCACCTGCTTCCATCTAGTCTTGTTGACTGTTACATATATTGTACAGATAAGAATAAAATTGGATCACTGAAAACTATGACAAATACAAATAAGGTGGCACTCTGCAGTTCTGTGCCCGTGTTCAGTGGGCACTCTCGCTGTGCTAAAGCCTTGTGTTCCCCAGAATTGGGGTATGCAGCACAGAGTGACCCTCACACCAAGGCACAGCTTACCCATCTCTCTACTATGGCAAAAGGTCCAAGATCCAGGTGCCCAACATCCCTCTCTGGATTCCATAACCCTGCATAGGTACTGTAAGGGAGACATGGATGGGGATGTGGGAGAGGCTGGATAGTGGGCAAAGGAGTGTCACACATTTCAACGCTTTTCCTATTCCTAGCCCTGTGTAGATTTCCATCTGTTCCCATTTGTTCAAGACCAGGGTCACAGACACAGCTGCCGACTGTGGATTATTACAGTTGACAATGACTGCACCATTCATAGGGGCAATTAAGTGGCTAAAAATGGTTCTTTCCCTCTCCACCTTAACCAATGTGTAGTGAGCGTTCTGGTGCAAGAAATGGCTGCCGTGCATCACCCAGGTGAGTGCTAGACGTTGGTTTTGGGTGAGGTGAGAACCCCCTCATCAATGTAGAGCACTTTGAGCATACTGAAAAGTGCTATACAAATGCACTGATCATTGATTCATCACAAACATCAGTTGTTCACACAAAAGCATGTTAGACAACTTGTAGGCCCAAACAAAATAATACCAAAAGGTGTTACTTATGATAAGAACAAGATAAGAAAATGACATGCCCTGTGTTCACTGCATTGTGCAAATTAATTTTGGGTTTTAATTCAAACGTTTTAGTGGCAACAGAATGTGCCCTACATATGAATGAATGAAAGCATAACACAGATGCAAGAAATATTTTGTTTATTTCAATTTGACTATTTAAAATGCAGGCTGTGTTCAGTTATGCAGCCCAATGCCGGCTATTGAGGCAATGCATCAGTATGGAGTTAACAGTGTTAGCTACTTCAATGAGAGGCATGGGGAAAGTAGAAAACCAGCTCAAAGCCCATAAAATAGTGTAAGATATGCTTTTTTTTATTGTGACTGCTTATTCTGTACATTGAGCCCAGAACACACTGGAAACTTGCTTTAAATTACATACATTTGGCAGGGCTAAGTCAACGATTGAGTAAACCTTTGGAACAATACAGCCCTCAGAAATTCAGAGCATTTTTTGTGGCATGCTGTGTTCTACACATAGCCATATGCCGTATGACATCAACTTCACAGAGGAAATATTACAGGAATTTCATACAGAGAGAGGCAGAATCACATGTGAAGACTGTGATGGAGATTAGAGGCACAGTGTGCACAAGGGAGCAGGGACTGGTTGGCTGAAGAGCTGTTTCCCTGGTATACATTCATCTTATCAAGTTCAAGCCTGATTTAATGAAACTGTTAAAATGGTGAAATTTTTCATTTATTTTAAATAGTGGTGTGGCAGTTGGTCCGCCTGAGAGGTGGATTGGTCTCGGCTGTGCCGGCTGGTGGAGAGAGCACACGCACCTGGGCTGCGTTGGCTAATCAGCCCAGGTGCTTAAAGGTGTGCTGCTCTCCACAGTTCAGGGCCGAGACCGGGAGCTAACACTGAGAGCGCAATTATGAGTTTAGTTTTGTTTTATTTAGGGCACTGGAAAAGAAAGACATCCTCAGCTGAAAAGTTGGAGGAGCTGGGAAGGCGGGTCAGCTACAGAGCAGGCAAACAAGTTGCTCCTCTGTTTTACTTTCTTTTGTCTTTGTTATGTTAGCTTGTTGTTTTAGTTTATTGTTTTTGCCCGGAACCCATGAGGGGGAAGGGTGAAGTGGTCCATTTATTTTATTTCCTGTTTGTGTGTGCGCTCTCTCTCTCCATGAGAGAATTCAACCGAAGGCTAATTTGGCTTACACCAAGACTTCTCCCCCCCGGGTTTTGGCACCAAACTGTCACACGCCAATGTGACAGCCCGGGTAGGAAGAATGCGACAGTACAGGGGAACGCCATTTCCGTCGCATGGAGAGAGAGAGCGCACACAACCAGTGTTGTGCATGAACGCGCTAAAAGAGTGGCATTCATTGAACATGCTCATATTTCTGGTGAACGGTGAACTGAACGTATCCTTTTGCAACTAATGAACATGAGCATCGTTAACTCTAGCAAGAGTTAACGATGCTCGCGCACTGCTTACCATAGACATATATACATTTGTTCATAAAAGTCTTTCAAATATTCATATGAACTAGCTTCAGCAGTACTTGTAGCTGCATTGCTAAAATTAGAGCTGGTTTCACTAGCCATGCTGGCATGCCGGGTTGCCATAAATCCTCCTCGGGTGCTGTAAGTGGCATAGACATAACATTTCTCATGGAAAACGTAGTTTGTCCACCTTTCACTTCACAGCAGTGGTGATAAAACTAACAAAAAGTAAGTGCTAGTGTGTTGTTAGCCTTTACTGATCCCCGTATGAGATTTATATGATATAGCTAGCATAAGCCAATAGCACTAACCCATAAAATTTGCTTTTTAATGGTACTTGGTCAGTCGAACGATAAAAATGAAAGCATTCGATTACGGTCAACGGCACCGACAGTTTCTGTTGCACCTTCAATAAACGGCAAAAGTCCCACTATAGGATTGATCATAGCACATCTTTCAGCTAGCGACTGTAATGAAGCCAGTGGTGGAGCCTGTACCAGCTTGCTTGGAAACATATAAATCTTTTTTTATGTTTTTGAACTTCTGCATAATTTGGTTCATCCAGGCTAAATAAAATTTCCATTGCATCTACAGTATACCTTTACTGCACCTCTTTTTTCACTTTCTGTATAATATGACATATTGTTTAAGTGGTAAACATATACTCACACTGTTTTTTCTTGGCTTTTAAAAGTAATCTTGATTCTACAGCAGTATACAGTAATTAATTTAGTTTGGGAAGTGGGCAGTGGCAATGATTGGGGGCTTGGGGTGGATGGGTAGGAGGAGGTTCTACTGAAAAAGAATAGAATAGAATATAAAAAACGAAAGAAATGAATGTGAACTAGTTAATTTTTGGGACTGTGAACTTAGTTCAAAATTCAAAATTGTGAACAATGAACGTGAACTAGTTCATTTTAATCTGTGTGAACTGAACTTTGAGCTTGCTCTTGTGAAGTGTGAACTTTCACAACACTGCACACAACCTTAAATAAAATAAACGGACCACTTCACCCTTCCCCCTCACGGGTTTTGGGCAAAAACAATTAGTTAAAATAACAAGCTAAAATAACAAAGGCAAAAGAAAGTAAAACGGCGCGACCACTTTCCCATGCGCCACCCGTATCTGACCCGCCTTCCCGGCCAGGTCCAGCTCCTCCAACTTTTCAGCTGAGGGTTACTTCTTTCTTGAATTTCGTGCTTAAAATAAAACAAAACGAAACTCATAATTGCGCTCTCAGTGTTAGATCCCGGTCTTGGCCCCGAACCGTGGAGAGCAGCACGCTTTTAAGCACCTGGGCTGATTAGCCAATACAGCCCAAGTGCATGTGCTCTCTCCACCAACCGGCACAGCCGAGACCAATCCGCCTCTCAGGCGGACCGACTGCCACAAGTGGTATTAAACAAAAATGGACCACAAAGGAAGAAAAAGCTAATTGAAACCAAATGTTCCAGCGTGCCCTCTGGTTCACGTGCCAACTGCAGAACTGTTCACAGGAACCATTTTTTTTTAAGCAAAAATCTATTTTGTTTGACAGGGAAGTAAATATTCAAATTAAAACTATTCAACCTCACCTTTCTTTTGATATCACAGGGATTGGTTCATAGAGACACATAAACAGAGCCTCCCCAGTGAGCACAAGTCCAAATATAGATGGAATCAAGACGCGTAGAGTGGTGGACATCTAGGTTAGCTCAAACGTACTAAGTTAGCTTAATTTAGCCCAAATTTAGCTCAGGTCTTACCCAGATATAGCCTAGCCATGTCTTAGCCCGCTCAAAAAATTTCACATTTCAACCAAATATAGCCAGGTTTTCACTGAACGTGTAGATGGTATATATATAACTCTTTCTTTTAAATATATAACAAAAATTGATTTAAGCCAGGATGTAAGTTTTGGAGCCTTCAAAATCCCCTGACCAACAGTGGCCCTTGTGACCTCAAACAAAGGGCAAAGGAAAGGGCAAAGTCTTTTACTGGAGAATGGCTGCAGACCATGTTAATCTGTTCTCCTATCCCTGCCTGCATACACCAGAATGGAGTTATTTCCCCTGCAGTTAACTGCTGTGTCAGCTGACAGGCATTCATCCAAATTAACTCTGACAGCGTAGCTGGACATGGCTGCCAGGTTCACAGAAGCCCCTTGCGTGAGCTGAACATCCTTGATACAGCCGCTGCAACTTGCACAGGGGGTAAAAGAGGAGTGCCACAGACTATACCTCGGGCCCTTCTCTCTATTCTCCTATTAAATACCACCACCATCCAATTTTTGTCCCAGAGCAAAAGAGCAAAAACAGAAAAGGAGAGAGAAAAGGTATTCTTTGCACTTAAATCATTACTGCCTCTATCACAGACTGGAACATGATGAAGAACCATTAATTCTATCAGTGAGTATGCTTTACATTATGCCATACATTTATTAATGTTTTACATTATGCTATACATAATTTTAGACAGTCATATATATTTAACCTTATACCAGGTGCAGTTAGGACATAGTATTGTCTTTTAAACAATCCCCTTTTCCATAAATTGGAACAGCTAGTGTAAGTCACCACTAAACCAAAAGTGTATCTACTCTTTGCTTGTAAGTGCTTTGCCTACCAATGCAAGAGTAACATGAGGGATTTCCTTTCTACACACCAAAAATACACCAGAGTAGCTTTACTAACTGAGCCCTAAAGAAAGTCTTTTTGATATGACTGATATTAGAATTTTGTTTTCATGGATATTAAATTCTAAAAATATTTGTAGATGTACAGAGAGTAAAATAGGAAGCGGTAATAAACACCTTTGCTGTCAACTTGTTTTCAGCTATTGTGGAAACTGAAAAGGAAAATTATTCTCAGTGTGGTACTACTGTTTGCATGGCAGGTCTCCTCACTCAACACAAATTAGCCAGTATCATGGAACATGTATGCACTTCTGGAACACGATTTCCAGGGGGGAGTTCATCTGCCACTGACTGGCCACCTCAAAAGCAAGATCCTTGATTTTGAGGGCCAGCTTGCAGGACTCCACAGTCTGGTAGAGTTCCAGAAACTGAGTAGCACGTCCTTTAAAGGCAAACAATGGAGGTTTTTTTTGCAGCCCTTCTAGACTCTGTGTTTGTCTCCTCCTCCGTCCTCAACTCCACCCAAACCTCCATTGAGGAGAGGGGGTCAGAGATGTTGAAAATAGCATTTTTAGCAGCATGAATGATTCCATATAGATGGTAACAGTAATTAGGCAGTGTTATAATGATCTTAGTCAGGACGAACGCATGCACTTTCCGGGGCAAAAGGGAGGAGCCTTTGCCGCTGGGAGCCAGCGGCGGCCTCCCTATTGGTTAATCAAACTGTCTGTCTCAGTGTGCCGGTTCTCCCTCCCCCACCCACGACACTCCCTCTGTTCCGCGTGTGCTGCAATCCAAGTCCCGACTAAAACACACCAGTGAAACGGAAAAAGCTATCGAGCTATGCCAAATTATCTGCTAAAAACGGAATTATGAATAAATTCGAAAAAGATTTTAATTCTGTTATATCACAGATTTGCCAAATACATGGTGTGACTTCGTTGAAGGACCTTTAGCGCGTATGTTTGGATACGATGTTATCGAACAGAGATGTACTCGCTTGCTTGCCTACAGGATTTGGCAAAAGTTTAATTTTTCAAGCGTGGCTGGTATGCAGTCTACTATCAAATAAATACCCAGAAAAATGGCCAGAAGAAGCAATGGTTTTGATTGTTTGCCCGTTACAATCAGTAAAATCATTTTCCCCAAATAGTGGCAAACTGATGTGGGTCTGTGGAAAAGTTTGCCTCTGGTAATGTTTTCCAGTGCACGTTTCAGACCACGCCTGGCCAAAACACTCTTATTGGTTGGGAAAATACAACTATCCCGGGAAGGTTGCCTCCTTTGTTTATGCCTAGAACGTCAAGGCATCGGCCAGGCTCTGTTGAACGAAGTGAAAAAAGAGACTGGGTCGTGAGGCTAGTATAAAAGAGGCTTGCACCCCCAGAAAAGCAACAGAAATGTCCCCAGTATATGTACTGACTGATCTGATGGGCATCCAACAAGCCTTCATTGACAAAATTATCAGAAAGCTTGTAGAATTTTAGCTCCCTAGGTCCTGCTCCGTTTTCTGTTATTTCGTCAAGATGCACTTTTATTGTTTCTAAGGTTAATGAGGCATTTTGATACACTTAGCTGTAGGTAGGACTTCTCTTTGCAGTTTTGCTTAGCTAGATCACTGACCTAGAGAATTGGAAGTAGTAGAACAGGAACACTGGACAGTGGAGAATAGCAGCACATGCATATGTCCTTGCAATCTTTGTATTTTAGAAAATAACAGAGTGAAATGAGGACAAATGATTAAATTGAGTAGTTGAAACAATATGTTTTTAGAAGAATGGGCATGTAGGTGAAGTCTGACATGAATTTTACCGTTTGCCTTATGTATCTTGTTTTTTCGTACTCTTTGTTCCCCTGCAGTGTAGGCGTGGTCTCCCTGGAGAGTTTCAGCGTCCCAGATCACAGCTGATTCTCTCCACCTGTTTCCTCACATTCTCATGCCTTCCTGATTATCAGTCTTTGTATGAATTCCTGAGTCACCAGTTACTTCCTGCCAGTTCGTTGCCCAGTCTGTCAGTTCGATATCGTTCTGTTAGATGCGTATCTCGGCTCTGTTTATTATTTGTTGCTAAGTCGCTAGCTTGCCTTAGTCTGTCCGTCCCGTACCTCAGCTTAGTTACGAATACTTCTAACTTGCTAGCTACCTGTCTACCTGTGCCCTGATCGTACCTGTTTGTCCAGTCTGCGTGTGTATTCTCTAGTTTTGTCTATTGTCTGTCTGTCTGTCGTGCCCTGTCTCGTTCTTTCCCCGTTCAGCCCATCGGCTTCCCAACTCTTTCACCCTGTCCAGTCTGCCTGCGCCTGTTCTGCCTGCCCGAGGTTCTGTATCATATCCAGCCTGTCTGAGCCTGTTCCTGGTTGCCCGAAGTTCACTTACCTGTCCTGTCTGTCTGAAGCCTGTCCGGTCCAGTCTGCCTGAGCCCAGTCCTGTCCTGCCTGAGTCTGGTCCAGTCCCGTCTGCCTGAATCCAGTCCTGTCCTTCCTGAGTCCGATCCAGTCTCGTCTGCCTGAATCCAGTCCTGTCCTGCCTGAGTCTGATCCAGTCATGTCTGCCTGAAATCCTGTCCTGTTAAAATTCCAGTCCGGCTTTGCTTCCTTTGTAATAAATACCTCTCTTTGAGTTGAACAGTACCTGTCTGTCTGAGCCTGCGTTTGAGTCCTACCAACACACCTTGTCACAGGAAAACTGTTGTATAAATGTACTTTTCTTACATTCAGTACTAGTAGTTATAATTATGAATGAGTCATGTTTTAATGGGGTTTTGCAGACACTGCATATGTAGTAATTGTTTGTATGTGGGTAGGTAGAGAACAGGGCGAGGTAACATGAATGTAGAAATGTGGCGTTTGCTGATAAGAACGTTTTCTACAGTAGCCAAGTGAAGAAATATAGTTAGTAGAAACGCCACAGTGGTCAGCTGGTGTAACTTTTGAAGAAAAATAAATGTGCCATCATGAAATGCATATGGCTGCTCGTGAGTGAAATATTCTGATATTCTGATAAGTGCAAGCACTGATGGACGGTGAGTCCGGATTGGCAACATCGCTCAGGAGGTAAGAGCGGTTGTCTGGCAGTCGGAGGGTTGCCGGTTCGATCCCCCGCCCTGGGCATATCGAAGTGTCTCTGAGCAAGACACCTAATCCCTAATTGCTCCCAACAAGCTGATTGGTACCTTGCATGGCAGCCTTTCACTGTTGGCGTGTGAATGGGTGAATGAGAGGCATATAGACAATACAGGACAACTATGCCGAATACAGAGTTTTGCATCGCCACCATTGTCTTTCTGGTCGTTCATTTAACAAGCAGCCCCTCTCGGCAATCTCATCTGCAACTACACCCCCCACCCATGACATAATGGACTATATTGTCTATCAGGGCATTCGTAAGAATATTACATTACATTACATTACAGGCATTTAGCAGACGCTCTTATCCAGAGCGACTTACACAACTTTTTACATAGCATTTTACATTGTATCCATTTATACAGCTGGATATATACTGAAGCAATGCAGGTTAAGTACCTTGCTCAAGGATACAACGGCAGTGTCCTTACCCGGGAATCGAACCTGCGACCTTTCGGTTACAAGCCCAGTTCCTTACCCACTGTGCTACACTCCGTCCTTATTCTTATTCTATATTCTTTCACCACTCAAAAATCGTATTCCGTCATAGCAACAAGATAAACCCGACATAATAGCCCTAAGATATGCCAATACAGCAGTGAAAACGCTGCTCACTGAATAACAAAATAAACAAGACAAGTTTTCAAATTTATACCATGTCATTACCTGGGACTAAATATTGAATAAATATTCAATAAATAAATATTAAATATTCAACCTTACCATTGGGTTTACGCATAGAAATGGCCCTTTTGAGACTGAGTGGTCATATATTGTCTGGGACAATCCATTTGTGAAATATATGTGCATTCGTGACGCCTGGGTACTATTGGGGTATTATTGTAGCAGAATTATTCGCAATTGCGTTATCAGATGCGTAATCAGATTTGTACGCAGATCTGTAAATGCGTACATAAATCTGTAAATGCATACACAGATCTGCAAATGTGTACAGAGATCTGTAAACATCTATATCAGGGGTTCCCAAACTTTTTCAGCTCGAGACCCAGAAGAGAAATCTGGTGTCTCTCCGGGACCCAAACTTACAAAAATACATCAAGAATCACCATAACATCTACATTTATAAACTACTGAAAGAACACAACAAACCATAAATTTAAAATGTATATGAAATGTATTTATTTCATTATAAAAGTACATTACAGCAATATTCAAATTTGCTGAGTGTAATGTTAAAGGGGAATTGCACTTTATAACACTTCTGGGCTCATTTTCACACCTACCCAGAGTTTTGTCTCATCCCAGACAGTTTTTAGGTTGCTTGCTTCAATATGTAGATATTTGTAGATTTTTGATTCCCGTGTGAGCAAACACCACCCCCATCCAATAGAAGCCCATTCAACATCAAACTCCACATTAGACTCATTGTATACACACGTCCCTGCTCATGACTGATATTGTCCTTCTAATGAATTCGTCGCCCTTCATTTTCCGATTAGTTATTTCATTTTAAATTTCTAACGTTAGGAACAAGACCTATTTTTTAGCAGAAGTCCACATAGTAGTACGGTTTCTGGTTTTTTCTTCTTCTTCGATTTCGTTTCGCGGCAAAATCAAGAAGAAGTGAAGCAAAACATTCCGTTAAGGCTGTGTATAATACAGATATTGGCAGTCTATATCATAAAAGTTCTAGGCATCATTTCGATTGTCACTCTTGCTAACTTCATGCATGTGTCAGAGATGTAACGTTACAGTCTTGTAGTTTAGCTGATGTGCCAAGCCCTATACCTCTGTGTTCAAAACAGGATTTTACCGTAACGTTACCCTCAGCGAGATGCATAGACTACCATACATGAACACCAGTCGTCAAAATTAGGATTTCCATTAGCTAACGATAACGTTATGCTATCCACTGACATTACTACGGTATATAGCCAACACACTTACATTTCCGAGAGAGTCCCGTTTGGACCATCCGGTGTGGAATGCCGCTTCCAATTGATCCTTGGCATTCGGAACAAAGTCTCCAAGACTCTGGGGTTGGTGACAGCCGAGAAATCGGAGTGCCTGTCGCTAGGGTTGCCACCCGTCCCGTATAATACGGGATCATCCCGGATTTCAAAGTTAAATGCTACGTCCCGTATTGATTTAATACGGGACGCATTATGTCAGTGTCATCATCGCTGCCTCACTGATTGCCTCGGGAAGTAAGGTGACCAGATTTCTGAAATGAAAACCGGGGACATTTCCAGTTCGGCGGTCAATATATCATTAAATTATCCAATGTTATTATCTATGAAATAAAAAAGGGGGACAATTCCGGTTTCATGTATTTTGACCATGGTAACTGTTGTACTGTAATAAACTATGGTCTTGAATAGACGTTTGTGGTGATGTTGTGGATTCACTTCACACTTGCTAGCTTCTGACCGAGTTTTCCACAGCAGTTTTCTCTAAAACTAGCGTTAGCAAGTAGTTAGTAGAAGAAGAAGAGTGATATGAAGCTGCTATAGCGAGCAGCGCCCTCTGTTAGCCAAAACAAGCACAACGTGATTGAGACGTCAACCAGTAGGCTCTGCTGCCCAGTTTTTCTTGCCACATAAAATATTATTTCACTTTGCGGTCTGTTTTTAACGCACTGTTAAAAATGGGGACATTTCCGGGGACAGCTCCAGCCGGGGACAGGCCACCAAAAACGGGGACAGCTCTTCCTCTGTGTATTCCGGCTTGAATCGATAGGGAACAACGGTCCCATGATCAAAAACAAAATCTCCTTCATCCTCAGAAATTTTCGGTTTCGCTAGCTAGTAGTAATACAACACTACTTCTACGACCAACCTAGCGTTATTGTCTGCAGGTACGCCCATATCAGAAGTCGCGCAATGATATGCATCCTCAAGTTCGACACTAAGCTGCCTGGATCTACTTCCTGGGTCATTCTACAGAAACGGTGGCATTTGGAATTGCAACATGTCTTGAAATGCATTTCATTTTACTTAATCAAAACTTATTGTACAATATTAATTAACCTCTTGTCTTTAACAATCCACAGAAATGAAAGCTTAATGTATTTTATTATTTTTATACATTCACTCAAAGAATGCTTGTGCCGTCTTTTTGTCATTGGTGTTACTCATACCAAAAACATTAAAAGCTTATCAGAAAAGTATTTCTCTATTAAATCTGCACATATACTCAGAAACATAGTAGGTTGATAATTTATTTATTTTAATCAGGTATGTGTAAAGTTGTATTGTGTGACATTTACGCCATCATGTTTTTGCTATATTATCAACGATAACGGAAGGACAGTCATAAAAATTGAATGATACTATCCTTAAAATGCCAACTCATGAATAAGGCAACAATCAACCAACACAAAATTATTAAAGTCAAAAATGGCACCTTTAGTATCAAATCACCGAACAAACATGCAGTAACACCAGTGACACAATATAACACCAATGACTTGGTGTTACATTGGGCTGGACTGGTTCATCCTGTTTGAGCCAGCGAGTTGTCTGCCAAACATCTGTATGGCATATAGCGGACTCTGTAGGCTACTACAATGGCGGGCACCCTGGCTGTAAAACATATTCATTAGAACACAAGTAAATAAACATTATTTACATCAACTTTTGGCTTCCAGCAACTGGTATTTCACTTGTAGTCACGCATGCAGCTGACCCTCCACATATTTCCAGATCTTCTGGTCAACCTGAACTGACCGTTTGTTCACAGGAACTGGCTCTGGCATGAAACACATGATCTGGTCATCCCCATACCAGTTTACATCTTCTTTTGGGTTTGGCCAGAAAAACGTGTTTGTTCCATTCCTGTGCATGCAGTTCACTTCTATGTTGTGCTCTTCCACCTCCAGTATAATTCCAGGGTATGGCTGGTCATCATACCTCACAATACACCACTGCCTGCTATGGTGAGTCGGTGTTGTTATTGTGGAGCAGAGGGGACACTTTCTGTAGGAGGCACAGCTCCTACAATGATTTCTTGGAGACTGTAACATGGGCAATCCCACACACCCTCTGCTGCCTGGCAGAAACAACTAATGTCTCTGTATTTGAGGATGCCAGGTGTGATGCTCAAAACTTGATGCATTTTCATGGTCCTCTATATTGCCACAAGAGGTACCTCCAGAATTTTCTGTGCCCTAGTCTCAACATCTTCCTCGCTTACAAAGAACAGTTTCATCTGCGTTCCAGAGTCATTTAACTCCTGTAAGAAAGTGAGTGCATCTGGGATATCCCTTCCCCGACGGACTAAGGTGTCGGCTGACCTCTTTAATGCACCCCCCACCCCATTCAGAGCACCCTTCCCATAGCTTGCCTCGAAGAAGTTCCATGTTGTTTTGGGGAAGCCCTTCTGGTGAGGTTCTGAGCAAATCATGTAGAAATTACCCGTTTGCTTGTATTGGGTGGCAGGGCCGTCGCTGAAGAAATGAAGGTGCTGGACATCAGGCCACTGATTTTTCACCATCTCCAGGATGGGGTCAAGATGAGCCCATATAGCCACTGGGTTGTGCCTTCTACTTGATGAGATTACTAAAGGGAATAGGGGGCTGGTCCTGCACATAGAGAACACCAGTGTGGAGGGTCACTTGTTGATGTGACCCCCCAAAGTACACAGATTGGATTTCATTTGCATACTTGCAAGTGTAGTTCTCGCTGGAATCTATGTGTATAAGGCAGTCCTTGGAGGTCAGGTTCTCTTTTATATTTCTGTAAGCATTGTACTGCCACCGGATGTTGAAGATGTGTCATGAAACATGATGAGCCTATCTTGAAACTGGGTAGCAAGCTCATCCTCTGTTATTGGCACATTTTTCTTGACAGTGATTGTGCTTGTCTTCTCAGACTCTTCACCTGGTTTGGAATGCTAAATCTTTTCTAGACACCACTGGGTTAAATTTACCACACCATTTGACGGTGATTTGGTGAGGGGATACGTGGTGAGTTTACATTCTTGGCATTCACCATACGCACATGACTTTGCAATGTTGTTGCAGTGCTGTCAACCATATCATCCAGATGTTTTGACTCTGAGAGCCCAAGTCTGTACAGTGTATCTGCCATAAACTGCAGATTTTCATGAGACTTACGCTGACATGTTTCTTTGTCCCGCTCATTTGGTGTCACAACCCAAAAGGGTCTCTGCCTGCAGAAGAAGGCATAAGAAATCTGTTCTCCATGCTCAGAAACAAATTTCTTGTGGAGGTTAAGCAGAGAGTAACAGAGTAACCTCCTCTGTTTCTTCACCTTCTGGAGAGTGACTGTTTTTTTCCCATGGTCAGTCTGTTGACATCATCTCTCAGGTAGTACTGTCTCACAGTCTTCCTCTTGTTTGTGGTGGTTTCTCGAGAGCTGATCTGGTAAATGGTAAATGGACTGCATTTATATAGTGCTTTTAACCAAAGCACTTTACAATTGATACCTCTCATTCACCAGAGCAATTAGGGGTTAGGTGTCTTGCTCAGGGACACTTCGACATGCCCAGCATGGGGGATCGAACCAGCAACCCTCCGACTGCCAGACAACCACTCTTACCTCCTGAGCTATGTCGCCCCACAGATCTTTGGTTTTCTCCAAGCTTTGTATGAGAGGCCAATGTTCTTCTGGCACAGCAGCTGGCATTTGTATTTTCTGATCAGCTTTCCCCCAGGTATTTTTGCAAAGTCCTGTTTTGATTTTGTTTTATTGGCTGCTTTGTACTTTTCATTTAAATCTCCAACAAGAGCAAAGTGGAATTTTAGAGCTTTCTTGGCTGGAGAGTGGACTGTAGAACCTTGGAGGATCGCTTTTGTCTTTGTTCCTGGTTTTTCGGAATTTGCAACGCTACCCCGTAAATGGGACAAACACTTCTTGTACCTGTTGCATTGCCGTTTGCTTTGCTCAAGTTTATCTTGCAACTTTTGAATTTCCCTCTGCCTCCTTTGTGCATTTCTCCTGCGTGTTCTCCTTTCTTGTTGAAGTTGTCTGTCAAATACATTGGTGCAATATGTCAGAATAGTAAATGAATCATGAGTTAGGAAGATGCTTTTTTCCATTGTTTAGCTTCAAACAATGTTCTACGGATCTCATTATTAATTACAGTTCTCCCTTGTTATACCACCAGTCAAAAACCAAAGGCAACATTGGCAATAGTTGAGGGTGGCGGTATAGTGGGGGATAAAAACATGGTTTTCTTTAGGAGTAGTTGCTATTTGTACCAGAAGATTTGTTGGTGATAGGTGAGGGTGGCATTATAACAGAGGATGGTATAGTCAGGGAGCACTGTAGCTTTATTATTATAATAATAATAATAATAATAATAATAATAATAATAATAATAATAATAATAATAAGCTGCTTGGCCACATTATTGCTGCTTACAGCTTATTTTTTTATTCAAAGCTACACTGTGTACTATGCACACTATGCTTAAATAAATCCTGTGTGACATATTTTACTCCTGATATCAGAATTCTAGGTTTGTCTGAATACACTTAAATATTCTTGCACCACTCAAAAATTGTACTCTGTCATAGCAACAAGATAAACCTGACAATAGCCCTAAGATATGCCGATACAGCAGGGAAAACGCTGATCACTAAATAATGAAATAAACGAGACAAAGTCATTCTACAGTCAATATCTTGGACTAAATATTGAATAAATACACAACCTTATCATTGGTTTTACGCATAGAGATGTCCCTTTTGAGACTGAGTGGTAATATATTGTCTTGGACAATCCCTTTGTGAAATATACGCGCATTTGTGATACCTGGGTACCTTCCAAAATAGCTGTGCGTAATACCACACGTGTCGTTTACGGCATCGTCGCCCTTTTCAGTACAGTCTGGCTTGATTGACAATTCATTTATTCAGTAGGTGAGAGTCTAAGCTTTCTAACAATGTACAACATGTCTAATTTTGCTTTTGGAATAGCGTTTTATAGGTCAGCGTAACCCAAAATTTTCTTCTTATCACATTCACTCTGTGGTAGCAGTAAAAGACGTTGTTATCATTACTCTGGTTTTATTTATTTTGTAAAAATGAATTGACGGTGTGAAGACAGTAGTAGACAGAGCGCGCCAGGTTACAGTTGGCTAACCACGATGTATTGTATGTGTTGTGATTTCAGGTGAGCGACGACGTCTAAATGTGCACAAAAGTGATATTGCATTAGTACAGTGGATGTATAAGAATGCTAGGCTGTCAATGATGCTAGTAGAACGTGTGTATGAGATTGCTAAATGTTAGGAAATACAAGTATATGCTTAGGCTATATCATGTAGTCGTAGCTAACTGGCTAGTTAGCCCCGCTGTATCAGCTAGTTAACTGGCTAGTTAGCCCCACTGTAGCAAGCTAGAAGCTAGAAATGTCCATTTGTAATCAGTAATACGTGCTTTACGTGTGAATATCCAGTAAATGTGTGTTTAGCTGTGGTGAGAATAATGTGTTGAGCGGAATCTGAGAATTGCAAACTTTATTTTATTGAGAATATATGACAATAGATAATAGATCCCTGTGGACAGAGTGGCTGTTCCGATGGCAAGACTGTGTTGTGTTGTGTGGCGCAGCACAGCAGTGAACTTTGTATAGGCTCTGTGTAGAGGAGGAGCTCTGTGTCTGGCTGGCCTATCACGGAATGATGTGGACACTGGACACAGCTACCCAATGAGGATTTTCCTTCACCACGAGTATGGATATTGACACATTTTACTCGGATGGTACTCGTGCTCGTAGAAAGTACATTATCCATACCAGATACTTGTTTCATCCAAGTATTCGGCTCAACCCTAATAGCAATGATGAAATCTTATCTGTTTTCAGTAGATAGAGACAGAGACAGGAAATCTATGATATAGTTCTATCTGCTCCTGTCTTACACCAGAAAACGATGTCAGCTAGGTCTATCAGCAAACATATGGCTTAGCTATGCTCAGAAGTCCTAATAGTATTTCCCAAGAAATTCCAAAAAATATTTGACAACGTTTCGTTAGCAGCGTCTTTGTTTTTAGAGCGATGATAAGAAAATTTCCGGTTACGCTGACCTACAAAACACTATTCCAAAAGCACAATTAGACATGTTATACATCGTTAGAAAGCTTATACTCTCACCTACTAAATAAATGAATTGTTAATCAAGCCAGACTGTACTAAAAAAGGCGACAACGCTGTAAACAAGACGTGTGGTATTACGCACAGCTATTTTGGAAGATACCCAGGTATCACAAATGCGCGTATATTTCACAAAGGGATTGTCCAAGACAATATATTACCACTCAGTCTCAAAAGGGACATCTCTATGCGTAAAACCAATGATAAGGTTGTGTATTTATTCAATATTTAGTCCAAGATATTGACTGTAGAATGACTTTGTCTCGTTTATTTCATTATTCAGTGATCAGCGTTTTCACTGCTGTATTGGCATATCTTAGGGCTATTGTCGGGTTTATCTTGTTGCTATGACGGAATACGATTTTTTAGTGGTGAAATAATATTTTTATGAATGCCAAGATAGACAATATTGTCCATTATGTCATGGGTGGGAGGTGTAGTTGTAGATGAGACTGCAGGGAGGTGGGTGTGTTAAATGAACGACCAAAGCGACAATGGTGGTGCTGCGAAACTTCGTATTCGGCATAGTTGTCGTGTATCGTCTACTAATGAAACTAAAACAATGCGTTTCTGTTTTTAACTCATACTTTGGTTGCAGTAGCACCGAATGTCTGACTTTAGTCATCTCGGCACGATGGCGTGCCGACCACTAGGGGGCTTGCGCAAAGGGGTTAAAATCATTCAAATATTTAATTTAATCCATTTCTATTATCCATTTCTAATTCCCCTTCCTATGAAATGACTAACACCAATGACATATTTAAAAGCCTCATGTAGAATTAACACATAAATCATCAAATTTATAACAAATGAAGAGAGACAGCAGACTCACCATGTGCATATGACCTCTTGAACCAAAAATTACTTATAAAGGTAATTTCATTTTTTTCCTAAATAAAAGTTTTGTGAGGCAGTAACACCAATGACATGACATGGGGTGACCACTATTACCATTATATTATTCATAATATTTTGTTGGTATTTCAGCTTTTTAAGTTTTACATTCCATAAATGTGACATTTGTGTTTACTTGATGACATTTAATTTGGAGAACAATTCATTTTTTAACTCAAAATATGGCACTAAACTTTGATACATGGTCAGAGTGACAAGCACATTGCTTGCACTTGATATTTTATATAAATGAAAAGAAAACAAGAATTGCTCATTACATGACTCAAATATGTTTTATTATAAGAACAGTCTATATTTATCAAAAATAAATATTACATGTGATCATTAAGTCCATTTAAAGTATTTTGCTTGCTGCAAAGGTGAGAGACAGGAATGCCACCATTTCTGTAGAATGACTCTCCTGCATTTTTGAAGGAAAGCAACAAAACAGCGTAAAATATTAACATAATGAAATAGCTAATCGAAAAATGAAGGGCGACAAATTCATTAGAAGGACAATATCAGTCATGAGAAGCAGGGACGTGTGTTCACAATGAGCCTAATGTGGATTTTGATGTTGAATGGGCTTCTATTGGATGGGGGTGGGGTTTGCTCACAAGGGAATTAAAAATCTACAAATATCTAAATATTGAAGCAAGCAATCCAAAACCGTCTGGGATGCACACAAAACTCTGGGTAGGTGTGAAAATGAGCCCAGAACTGTTATAAAGTGCAATTCCCCTTTAGGTTTCTCACCACCTCATAAAATATGTACATACAATTTTGTGCCACTTTTAAATGAACAAACATGTTCTACTCTCCTTTCTATTTCTCACCCCTTTCTCAAGACTTTTAAATGAACAAACATGTTCTACTCTCCTTTCTATTTCTCACCCCTTTCTCAACTCTCCATTTCTTACCCCCTCCCTCCATCCCTCAACCTTAAACCCCAACATTGAGCAACATTCTGATTCATTTTTACTGACTTATTTTAAAATGATACTGACTGAAGGGGTATAATATTTAATTTATAGCACAATTAAATCTAATGAGAGGTATGTGGCTGGTTGAAGTTTTCAACCAGCAGGTCTATTCTGGGCTTGGTTTTTGAAAGTGCTATTCTGAGGTCATGCTCATGTTTACTCTGTTTCTGTATTTGTTTTTCAGGTATGTTAGAGTAGAAAACCCCGATTAACATAACTATGTGGTGCCAAACAGAATCAACACATCTACAGCTTTCCTAGCCAAGCAGGGGAACTCAACCTGCTGGAGATGAGCAAAATTGTGAGAGGGTGATTGTCTCAAACAGCATCTTACTGCCATTGTTGACCTGCAGTGTGACCAGTGCCTCTAACTCTGTCTGACATAGACCCAGCTCTAGTGATGGCACAGCTTGGAAGGGTTACTTCACAAGGTTTTGAGATCCCTGTGAGTCAGGGAAGTACTGCTTAAAGTTCTCCTGTAGGCCAGACATGTGCTCAACTATGTTCTGCTTCACAGAGTCATTATTAACATAATGAAATAACTAATCGAAAATTGAAGGGCAACACATTCATTAGAAAGACAATATCAGTCATGAGAAGCAGAAGTGTTATAAAGTGCAATTCCCCTTTAAGCATCAAATATGAAAATAAAACATAACACTGGCCACACAGTGTAAACAGCATTGTAAAAAAGCAGCAATTTTGACTCTAATTCATAAACTGACTTCCTGAACAGTGGCAAATAACACAAACATGATAACATGTCTATCAAATCATGTCTATTGTAGCTTCATGAACTGGCATGAACAACTACCCAGATCATTGGGTAAAATGTATTTAAGTCACTACAGTAACTAAAGCTTGAGTGCTACAACATATCTGTGTGAACTTGCTGAACACAGATGAGTATGAATATTGCAGTTGAGATACTACTGTACATATCAAAACATTAAAACAAGCTAGAGATGCTCATGTTAATACATTTAGCATTGTTTATGAACAATGATCTTATATTATGTCCATGGAAAAGAAGTTAGCAGATAGAACATTATCAAACTCTGTTCGGAATTCTTGGTAGGAGCTATATGTATAAGGAACCTCAATTATGGCTCCGCACGTATGTGCAACAGGCCTTCGACCAAAACCAGATTCAGCATTTAAGGTTACTTGAATTTGTTTTGTGCAAAGTACAGAGGAGCCTGTGCAGAAACACAAAACGTTTTACAGCTTGCACTGGGCAGCATTCCTGATGTAGCATTGCAAGTGGTTAAATGTGGTCTGCTCTTTCAATCACCTTCTCGTTTGTTTCCTTTTTTGATTCATACAATGACAGCACATTAGATTTAGGAGGCAGATTCAACTGCACATGTCAGGCTGCGAGAAAAACAGTCTATTATATATTTGGGTTCTTGCAGTATGGCTTTATGGGCCATTGTTTCAATGGCTACTTACATTCGCAATGCAAGCCCATTCTTCAGAACAAGTCAAGTAAATCATCTTTATCACTTTCCCCCAGTGTGCCCTGAATTTCCTTCTCAACATTTAACTGCTCACCATCAGACAAGTAGTTAGAGAAAGATGACTGCGCCAAATCGGGTCTCAGCCTTGGCACTCTATCCTCTTCCGCTTCACATTGTTCCAGGAATTGCTCCCAGAATGCAGTGTATACCTCTCTTGAAACCCCACTGTTGTCAACAGCTATTTCATTGTTGAACTCCATCTTTAAATCCATATTTTTCACTTTTCTGTCCATGAAAACTTCCAGAAAATCATCTACAATCATAACTCGGCGACTGTGTGCATATCTTGTCTCTTTGGGATTTTGTGATCCCTCTACTGAACAAAGTGGTAGTGAAACGACTCCAGCTGCAAAAGGCCCATTGACCAATGGGACATTCATTTCTGGGACCTGAATAATTTTAAAAAAAACAGAGCATTAACCATTAGTTGTAACATTTTACGTAAATATTAACATTCAAAATATTATTTGGTCAAAGCAGACATTAAACCAGTCTATCTATAATCAGTATAACCTACTGCTATATTGTAGCATGGGTTAGCATAATTTGAGTGTCGGTTATATACTACGCTAGAAAATCTTAACTACAGCATCCCTATTGGCCACTTGAAAAGCCCATAGAATAATGACTACAACGACTACTGGAATTATGGGCTTCATCAGTGGTTCCCAAACTTTTTACAGTCCCATACCCCCTCAGACATTCAGCCTACTGCTGCGTACCCCCTGTAGCTTCAGGGACAGCACATTATATATATATATATAATGTCATGGCATGTCATGGCTTTTGCACCATCTGTACAGTTGCCCACACATTTTGACCTTGCAAGTCCATGTGATGTGACAAAGGTGTCCAGTAGTCTAAAAATGTCCTCGCCGGTTGTCCTGGTTTCCAATGCTTTACAGAAGAGTATGTCTTCCTTAATTGACCGCTCGTAAATGTACCTTACATATACCAGGAGCTGAGCCAGGCCCGCTACGTCTGTAGATTTGTCGAGTTGTAAGGCATAGAACTCACTGGCTTGTATGCAATGTAGCAGCTGTTTTAAAACGTCTTCTGCTATGTCACTGATGCGACGTGAAATAGTGTTGTTTGATGAAGGCATCATCTGTACAGTTTTTCTTGCATTCTCCCCCAGCATTGTCCCAGTCATACTGGCGGCAGCAGGGAGAATTAGGTCCTCCACAATAGTGCGGGGCTTGCCTGTCTTAGCCACCCTGTAGCTCACCATGTAAGATGCTTCGACCCCTTTCTTATTAATGCTATCTGTCGCTGTCATACATGTCTTACTAGTTGAAAGTTGTCTCAGTTGTAGCTCAAAAAACTCCCGTGGCTTATTTTTCAAATGAGCATGCTTTGTTTCTAAATGTTTGCGCAACAACAATGGTTTCATACAGTTGTGAGAGAGTACTTTTGCACATACAACACACTGTGGTCGAGGAAGGTCTTTACTCCCAATATAAGTGAACCCCAAAGTAATAGAGTTCTCATCATATTTGCACCTCTTTAATGATCCAACTTCCCTGTATGCTCGATGCTTTTTTGGATGGGGGGGGCTGTGGCTCTTGGGCTGCTTCAGATCCATCGCAGTGTCGCAGTGTCAGTGTCGATGCTGGCTGGGTTAGCAGCACTAATGCTAGGTATGGATGTGCTCGTGGGGGCAGCTGAGCTGGTGCCGCTGGAAGCGGACTGTGCAGCATCTGTTAAACTGCTGGAAGTATCGTTCGATGTTGCGTCTCTGGGCGTGGGCCGAGCTCTTTCCAACCATTTATCCATTTTTCAAAATAGAAACGTTTAACCTCACCATAGCTACAACTAGCTATGCTAACTAGCTACCTTATCCGACACAGTAGATAGTTCTGGCGATAAAAGGCACGTGTAGTGGATATATTTTCCGACGGTGAAAGATGGAATACGGTCAAATAATTGACATCCAATCACATTAACGTAGCGTTAATGTGATTGGATGTCAATTATGTGACCGTATTTCACATTATTATTTCGCTGTTTGTACAGGGAGCATGTGTTTATTTTGGGCAGTGAGATGGGACCTTTTTGAAATGTATATCTTTATTTATTTTTGGGAAAAAATATAAATCTCAGATTTTTTGTACGTACCCCTGATGTCATTGCAGTTTGGGAACCACGGGGCTACATTATTACCATTCCACAATATAGAAAATATACATGTGACTTTACTCACACCATCACCACAAGAGCTATCAGTTTCTTGTGCATGTCATGTGTGAATTTATGGGCCTCAAACAGATATATCAAACTATATCCATCATGTTCCAGCAATGGTAGCTCTAACTAAAATACACCACTTGATTGCACTCACACTAACATTAAAACAATACAGAACAAATCCCACTGCGACAAGTGATAGGAAATAGCTGTGGTACGTGACATAAGTGGCTGAGGTTGCTTAAAATGAGCCTTGATAGATCAAGTCAACTCTGCCTGAGTTCTTCAAATCTCACATTTCACTCTTGCATCTTCTCCTGGCCTTTTACATTAAGTATTGTGGGAGGAGCTACCAAGCAAAAGGCCAAAAACAGGAATGGTCAGAGAAAGACAGCTAATCTAACATTGTTTAGCCTGTTGTGTAAAATGTAATTGCCCATCTACTGTATATTGACGAAGCGGACACAAAAGTTGCGTTCATTCACTTTACTGGGCAAAGTCTCTCATTCTAGATTAATGCGCATGTGCGACTTACAACCCTTGAACTCGACCGTGTTCACAGAGGTCCAAAAAGCATAAGTAAACATAATTACAATACAACGATCATGTGATCAATATACCACACTATCTTAGGAAGTTGTATGTATGTGTATCTGCGGAATGTGTGGAACACCATCATCTCCTGTGTCTTTGAGCTTATTAAAGCCGCTTTGGTGGAAAGATCACATTAATATTAAAACAGATATGAAAAACGTTAACATCTGCGATGCCTACAGCAAACCCTTCAATAAAAGACAATTAAAGACAGTTTTGACTTACCTCTCAGGGGGTTGCACTATTCTTCTCAGAATGGTCTTCTGTCCATAAAAGTGTTGATGCAAGATCATCGTCAGCATCTTCAGACTGTGGTCCGATATACACCTCTGAGTCCTCATGTACAACAAAAACTTAATTTTGGTTGATGTTGGTCCGAATTACTTGGAGTTCACTTATCAAGTTGAGGAATGAAATGTCGCATCATGTAGGGAATGATATACTGTACTTAGGTGCTAAGAACTGCACCATCATCTGCCATGTGGTGGTGCACTGGACTTAGGAGCTCTGCTGCATCTGTTGTGGGGTGCTGAACTGGACTTAGTAGCAGACGAAGTGGCATCCCTGAGTGCTGCCGTGGACTTGGATGTTCTGTTGCATCTGGTGTGGAGCTTTGCACTGGATTTGTCATAGTCAAAGTCACATTGGTGGAGATTCTATGTTGGCTGTGTTGATCAGACTGCCTGGGTTTTTCCGGGTGCTGTTAAAAACAAATGAATAAAATTAAACATTTGTATACTTTGATCTGAACAAAACAAAAATTTATAGGTTGAGTTTTACAGGAAATGCATATTTTTTTACAATCTAACCATTACTATTTATTTTATTTACAAGGTGGTTGAAGCAGCCTGATATTGAAATGCATGCATCACATTGATCTCTGACACGTACTAGAACTACAACACACGGTCACAGCCTGTATTACACTGGCAATCCATACAGTTAGGGCTGCAGCTGATGATTATGTTCATTGTCTAGAAGTCTGCCAATTATTTTCTAAAATAATTGACTAATAATTGAATTTTCTGGTTCCGGTGCGCCGTGGAAAGGCTGCACAATGGCTCCGCAACCAACTAGTAGCTCTTTGTTTATTATCTTGTTGATTATTATTTTTATTGTCTTTATCTTTGCACATACTGCACTGTCGCTCATACAGTATGATCGACATGATCTTGTATGATTTTGGGAGTTCGTTCGGCACTGGACACAAACTTTTTTTCAACTTACCGGAGTACGTGCTGCGACTCCTTTGTCCTACCGCCGCTGTGTTTACCAATACGCCGATGAAGGAGAAAGAAAAGAGGCAAACGTGCCGGTATCCTATGCAGATCTCGGACGAGACACTGCAATCCGCCATTACCGAGCATTTTACTGGCAAATGTTCAATCCCTAGACAGCAAAATGGACGAACTACACGCACGGATTAACTTCCAGCGGGATATTGCAAACTGCTGCGTGCTGGCGTTTACTGAAACCTGGCTAGACCCTACGGTGCCTGACTCGGCTGCTACCCCGGCTGGATTTTCCATCTATTGGCTGGACAGAACTACGGAGTCAGGTAAACGCAGAGGCGGAGGGGTCTGCATTATGGTTAACTCTCGCTGGGGTACGGATGTAGCAGTACTCGCTAAACACTGCTCACCAGACCTGGAGCTCTTAACTATAAAAGTCCATCCCTTCTACCTCCCTCGGGAATTCAACTCCGCTATAATCACAGCAGTCTATATACCCCCGCAGGCGGATAAAACGCGTGTGCTAGAAGACCTTTACGGAGTAATCAATGGACTAGAGAACACTCACCCTGAGGCAGCTTCTATTGTTGTTGGCGATTTCAATAGGGCTAACATGAGGAAAGTTTTGCCTAAATATCACCAGCACATTAACTTTCCTACCCGTGGTGACCAGACTCTTCACCATTGTTATTCTCAAATACGGGACAGCTATAAACCCCTCCCTCGCCCTGCCTTTGGCAAGGCGGATCACACCTCCATTCTTCTCCTCCCAACCTACAGACAACGCCTAAAACAGGAAAAACCGGTTTTTCAGGCAGTTCAACGCTGGAGTGAGGAATCCATTGCCACCCTCCAGGACTGTTCTGAAACCACAGACTGGCAGATGTTCTGTGTTGCAGCTGATGGGGACATTGATGAATACACAGACTCTGTCTTAGCCTACATCTCCAAGTGCATTGATGATGTCATCCCGAAAGTCAATGTCAGGACCTTCCCCAATCAGAAGCCCTGGGTTAATGGTGATGTCCGTGCTAAGCTCAGAGCACGGTCCTCTGCCCATAGCACTGGGGACCTGGAGGCCTTGAGGAAGTCCAGATATGACCTACGGAAAGCCATCAGAGATGCCAAAAGAGCCTACAGGGACAAGCTGGAGTCTAATTACCACAGTTCCGACCCAAGACGCATGTGGTGTGGACTGCGTTCCATTACAGACTACAAAGGGAGAAATAGCAGTGATGCCCAGCCTGCAGCCTCTCTTCCGGACGAGCTCAACACCTTCTACGCACAGTTTGAGGCGAGCAACGCCATCCCTACTGTAAGGCTAGATGAGGACCAGGACGACTGCACTCTGTCCCTATCTACGGCTGACGTGAGGAGAGCTCTTAAAAGAGTAAACCCTCGGAAGTCACCAGGGCCAGATGGCATTCCAGGCCGTGTCCTCAGAGCGTGCGCCGACCAGCTAGCAGAGGTATTCCCCTCTATATTCAACCTCTCCCTGAACCAGTCTGCAGTCCCCACCTGCTTCAAACAGACTATCATTGTTCCTGTACCAAAGAAACCTGCCATCTCCTGCTGGAATGACTACCGCCCTGTAGCACTGACCTCCATCATCATGAAGTGCTTCGAGCGGCTAGTCAGGACCCACATCTGCTCCTTTCTTCCTGACACTTTGGACCCCCTACAATTCGCATACCGCCCCAACAGATCTACAGACGACGCCATCGCCCTGACAGTGCACACCGCAATGTACATTATGATAATCTATGCACATATTCATCAGCACTCCTGCACTTTTTATGTTTAATATTTAATACTCCAATTCTCACTGTCCATATCCCCCATCTGTACAGGCTGGTACTGCTGCTATTTAATATTATGTTTAATATTATGTATATTTTAGATATTTTTTGATTTTTGGTCGGCTATGTAGTTGCTGCCTGCCATGTCATAAGAATTTCTTTGCTCAGAATGACCTTGTGTTATACTGTGCACTTGACAAATAAAAACACTTTGACCTTGACTGTTTTGTTTACATATTGTCACAAAAGTGTGAGAATTACAACTTCCCAGAGCTCAAGCTGATATTAAAATATTCAAAATTCTAAAAAGTTTACTATCATGTAATGACAGAGAAAAACAGCAAATCTTGAAATTCAAGAAACTGAAAACACAGTTTCTTTGGCATTCAATTACCAAAATAGCTGCTGATTCATTTTCAACAATTAATCAACTAATTGCTTGAGCTCTACATAAAATACCTGTTCATAGCTTTCAGTGTCATCTGAAGAATCTGAAACCAAATGCACACTGTCTCTTGTGCAAAGGTGAAGTATTAACATTTTTAATTTTGATTGTTCATAAAGTTCCACAAGCGTAGCAGTAATTGATACTGCCTGTTTCTTGAAGTCACGCATATCAAATGTTAAGTCCTCAACAGATCCTTTAGATGACTGGCCTTTTGGGAAAAAGAGATCCTTAGCAGTTTCCATGATCTGTGTGACTGTAACGTTCTTGTCCAGTGTCAGATGCCTAGTTCCACCTCCATTCTTTGACCTCACTTGATGAAACTCATCATTCTGATAATGCAGCCAACCCACTTCAAGTCTCTGTGTGCTTCTTAGGGCATTAGTGTTCTTGGCCCTCATTTACAAAACGAACGTACGACAGAAAACTGGGCGTACGGTCATTTCCACGCAAAGCTCGGCATTTATCAATTTGGACGTCAGCGGAGGCTACGATCAAATCTCACGTCAAGTCTCAACTCGTGTACGCAAGTTTTCATGTCAGCGTGGACTTGCAGTGCAGCATAGTAAATCTGGCTGAGTCAGAGAATTGTTATTAGACCATATTCTGACTGGCATCTAAGCATATGCAGCCACATATTCATCACTTAAAAATATGTAGCCTATGGCAAAATATTATATTTTGTAAAGGCCTACATCGACTGTGTCATATCCCTAACATAAATAGATATTTTCAAATTGTTTGCAATTAACGGAGTTAACAGTTTTTTGGTGTAGGCTATGAGATTAATTTCTCTTTCATTTTGAGATAGCCTACTGTGGCAAGTGAGTGCCACCCCTCCTGTCTTCCAACACACTCACGTGAGACCACCGTTTGAGTTTTAAGCACTTCCGTTCTCTTTTATTAAAGCCCACGGCTTTTTCGGAAACAATGAAACACAGGGTTTTTCTTAGGTTTCTTTTAACACTGTACTTCGTTCTTCTCTCCGGCTTCCCTCCAAGACTCCCGGTCTCCGCTTTTAAAAACCCCAGGCTCACTGTTGAAAACAATCAGAGGCAATCAGCGCAATTAAACAATTGATAATTATTGGCGCTGATTACCTCCACCTGCCAGTTGTGGCGAAGGATCCGAGAGCCGCTCCTCTCACTCTCCCTCTCTGCAGCCGACGCTCAAACCACGCCCACCCCACCACACCTACTTGTTAGGCTACGCTACTGGTGACATAATTACAAGCAATTAGGTTAGATGCTTATTGAGTCACCTATTTAAACAAGAGCTTTGACAGTCATTACATCCCGGCGATGGCAGATCTGGCTCTGTTCGAAGACCTCTACATGCCCGTAAGACGAAAACGAAACGAACAAAATAAAAGCATGTTTATAACATCATTAAAATGAAGAAATAAATTAACCCTGCAACCGTGTAATTATTTAAATACTAGTAGCCTAGGCTATTACATTTTTACCATTATCTGGCTCGGACACAGGTGGTGCATATGTGTCTCCTCCGCCACCTGTTATGCCCGAAATGGAAGCAGACCCGATAGGTGCAGACACTCGCTCCTCAGTGCATCAATGCAAGGCTGGAATATATATATATATATATATATATATATATATATATATATATATATATATATATATATATATGCTATACATATCACAGATGTATAAATTAAATATTCCAACCTCAGCTGGAGTTCGATTGTCTACGGCAACGCTGTTGACCGCAGCAGTGACTTCCTTCCACACTGCATTTTTCTGACTTCCTTCTATGCCACTTTTCAGGCTGCCAAATAGAGCTAATTGGTTCAGATTCTATTTCTAGGTTGGAGAAATTTCTCTTCTTGGCCGTATTACACTTCTCCATGTCGTAAACTCTAGGGGTGAGGCCTCTAAACCGAGAATACATAGGTATTAGATATTTAAATGAGGATTGTTTTATCAATGCCCGATCATTCTTACGCTGTGATTGGGGAGATACGAATGTTTCATGAATCACACATGAACCCTGTCATAAGATGATTTCTGCGCTCGGATCTGCGCTGGTTTTTACGTTAGATTGATAAATGAGGGCCCTTGTGTCTTGCCATCAGACTGACACTTCACACAGAGGAAGATTCTCCAAGAGATCTTGTCGTCTTTCCCATCCTTTGTGCTGCAATCTTTTGATGTAACCTATCTACAACTGCTTCTTGGTCTGTATTCGTTTCCATCTGTCGACAAAATGAGAGAACTGCCAAGCGGTTGTCATATGAAGGGATATATTTAGCCCTTTCTTGGTTTGTCATAACAGAAAAGACAGCTCTGTCAATCTGCAATTAGAAATAAACAGAAATTATTTACCCCAAATAAATGTAATAGATTTTAATTAAGTACAATATAATTTTGCCATGGATAATTTAAAAAGACAGTGTACAGACAACATTTATCTGAAAAAAAACCCAGTATATTGAAAATGTGTTCATTGTTATAAGTAATTATAACTATCAAAAATAATTATCCAATAGTTAATAGTTACCTTGTCCATTTGTATTCTGTGTATATTGTCTTCAGCAACATTCCTAGACCTCAGAAATTCCTCAAGCTCCTCCTTCATGTCTACAAAAAGCAGAATGAAGCATAAAAAGTTATTTACATGAGCAATTATACTTTAATTGCCAGATAGTTCACAACACATTGCGTTTTAGAAGTTGTAAAAACAATGCGCTACAAAATCCAACATTCTAAAGCAGTTAAAACAGCAACATTATTTTTTCGATTTTGAATTGTTGTTACGTCCCCTTCCCTTTTCACTGTCCAATTTTGCAATAGATGGCAACGTTGAATCACGGATCTAGTTACTGGCTTCATTAAGGGATGCCAACCACCCCGCAAAATACGGAATTGTCCCTTATTTGGACAGTAGAATAGGCGTTCCATATTTAACTCATGGCTCTGGGACGCATTTTCATCCGTATCTTTGTGAACGATTCCGTTTGTAGTAACCGCTGTTTTGAATACAATTCAATAGTTAGCTAGCTGGGATAACAAGCATGCTGTGAGGCCATTCTGACCTAAAACATGGCTAGGTGACAAGTCTCAAAGCTAACTGTCATTCAAACCCGGTTTCAGAGTGTTTTGGAAAAAGGCAATGTCTGCACTGCAAGACTGCAAGATTTTAAAAAGCAAGACTAGAGCTAGGGGGATTAATTTGATTGAGATATGGTTTCATGTAGTTTTCTTAAATAATGTAATGACAAAAATGACCAAAATTGGTGCTAATTGTATGGTATAATACAAGAAGGAACTATTTTTTCTTGACAGAATCGTTGGTTTCATAGAATTAAGGACCAGAGGTTTTTGCTTAACAGTGGTGCAAATAGAACTACCAACCAGAGTTTTTGCATAACAACGGCCCAAATAGAACTACCAACCACAGTTTTGCTTGACAATGGTAAAATGATGTGCCGCGGAAGAATATTTCACTTTCAGGTGATTAAGTCGATAAAAATCAATAAATATTAAAGTAACCATATTGTTGGTAACCCATTGTATAAGCGGAATAAACCCCTCCAGGCTGTCCCGTTATTGGAAAATAATGTACTTCGGTGGTGGTTAAGCGACCTTGGCTTCGTCTCGGCCGCATCACCACCCCATCGTACATTATTTTCCAATAACGGGACAGCACAGCCCGTCGTGGTTTATTCCTTACATAACACTCTTAACAAAGCGACGTTAACAAATCACTGCAAGCGATGACATTCCCTTTTTATCAACATTAGACATTACAACTATGTTTACCTGAAAAGGGCACATGCCACTACACAGTCCAAAATGTAGAGCCAGGGCAAGATGAATTAGCCTACCAGAGTTGCGCGGAATGGTAGCCTGCTGCGTGTAACTGTTGTGAATGTAAAACTTTGTGAGATAACACAAAACTTGTTGCGAGGTAATGCAAAAGTATTGCGAGGGAATGCAAAGCATATTGCGAGGGAATGCAAAAGTATAGCGGGGAACACACAAAAAAAAAGTGCACCATGGGAGTCGTAGTTAACCTAGAAATCTCCACACACATTTGCAGATTTCTGCCACGGCAGAAGTGTAGCTAAAATCACGTGTAAAAAGACCAATTGAGAGGCCCACCTGAGTTGTAACTGATGATATAGACATTTACAGATCTGTGTACGCATTTGATCTGTGTACGCATTTACAGATTTATGTACGCATTTACAGATCTGCGTACAAATCTGATGACACATTTGCAAATCTGGTTACGCATTTGCAAATCTGATTACGCATTTGCAAATAATTCTGCTACAATAATAGCCCCATAGGGTACCTTCCAAAATAGCTGTGCGCAATACCACAAGTGTTGTTTACGGCGTAGTCGCCCTTTTTAGTACAGTCTGGCTTGATTGACAATTCATTTATTCAGTAGGCGAGAGTATAAACCTTCTAACAATGTATAACGTCTAATTTTGCTTTTGGAATAGCATTTTATATCGCAGTGTAATCAAAAGTTTCCTCATCATCGCATTCACTTACGCATTCACTCTGTGGTAGCAGTAAAAGACACTGCACTAGGGATGAGCGAGGACACCTATATCTGTATCCATTCAACCAACAAAATGATCTGTATCCGTACTCGGAATGGGCGGGGCTGAAACCGGAAGTGGACGGAGCATAACTGGAAGTTGGTATTTTAACGTCTTAGCAAAGCCCCTAGTGGTCAGCACACCAGCATACCGAGATTACTGAACTTAGACATTCAGTGCTACTGCAACCAAAGTATGAATTAAAAACAGAAAGGCTTTGTTTTAGTTTCATTAGTAGACGATACATGACAACTATGCCGAATACGGAATTTCGCCGCGCCACCATTGTCGCTCTTGTCGTTCATTTAACACGCACCCCCTCCCTGCAGTCTCATCTGCAACTACACCCCCCACCCATGACATAATGGACAATACTGTCTATCTGGGCAGTCATAAAAATATTATTTCACCACTCAAAAATCGTATTCTGTCTCAGCAACAAGATAAACCCGTCAATAGCCCTAAGATATGCCAATACAGCAGTGAAAACGCTGCTCACTGAATAACGAAATAAACAAGAAAAAGTTTAAAAACGCGTAGAGATGTCCCTTTTGAGACTGAGTGGTCATATATTGTCTTTTATTAATTTTTTTAATGAACTGACGGTGTGAAGACAGTAATAGACAGAGCGCGCCAGATTACAGTTGGCTAACCACGATGTACTGTATGTCTTGTGATTTCAGGTGAGCGATGACGTCTAAATTTGCACAAAAGTGATATTGCATTAGTACAGTGGATGTATAAGAATGCTAGGATGTCAATGATGCTAGTAGAGTGTGTGTATGAGACTGCTAAATGTTAGGAAATACAAGTACGTGCTTATATCATGTAGTCGCTAGCTAACTGGCTAGTTAGCCCCACTGTAGCAAGCTAAAGCTAGAAATGTCCGTTTGTTATCAGTAATATGTGCTTACGTGTGAATGTCCAGTAAATGTGTGTTTAGCTATGGTGAGAAAAGGTGTTGATCTGAATCTGAGAATTGCATACTTTATTTTATTGAGAATATATGACAATATAATAGATCGCTGTGGACAGAGTGGCTGTGACGATGGCAAGATTGTGTTGTGTGGCGCAGCAGCAGTGAACTTTGTATAGGCTCTGTGTAGAGGAGGAGCTCTGTGTGTGGCTGGCCTATCACGAGTACGGATATTGACGCATTTTACTCGGATGGTACTCGTGCTCGTAAAAAGTACATTATCCATACCGAATACTCGTTTCACCAGAGTATTCGGCTCAACCCAACAGTGCACCTGATGAAACTTTGTGAACAATTTTTTGTAATTTCTTGGAAAATACAATTATTATTGAGGACTACTTCATAGATAAGCCATATGTTTGCTGCTAGACCTAGCTGACATCATTTTCTGTGTAAGACAGAAGCGGATAGAACTGTATCATTTATTTACTGTCTCTGTCTCTATCTCCTGAACACAGATAAGATTTCATCATTGCTATGTAAGTATTACTGCTCAAAACATTTTGGTTATATACATAATTTTTTTAATTGAGTGTCTTTAAATAGGTTAGTGGTATTTTATAATGAGGATTTTCACACTAATGTAAGTGTTTTTGTGATGCATGCAACAATGATGACGTGAGAGTTGGAACATTGCCAAAATGTGGTGGACGATTGAAAATTGTTTTCATGTTATGTCTATCCCCACACAAGAAAACATACGACAGTACAGAGTATCCAAATACATACAGGAGTTAATTATTACACATTTAGGTACTGTATCACATTGTGTTACAATATTTTTGCATTATTTTTTAATCTGATATCAATGTTTCACCTTAAACCTTCATAAGGGGCTCAATTATATGCTTTATAATGGACAAAAAGCATTTTATTCATTTTTGGGGAGATTTTGGATATGTTTCTGGAACCTTAGATATTTTAGACCACTGTACTGATGGAAAGCTTGCAATTCCCACTTGAAAATGATGCAACAGTGAGTTTCCTGAGTCAAAACAGTTGATTTGTAGTGAAATACGTGAATATGTTGTGATTTATAACAATGCATATATTAATATATAGCAATGCATAATTTAGACATTTTGGATAGATTTAGAGACACTGGGTACACTGCTTAGTTTTTGCTTCATCGATCTATCATAGTTCGACATATCCACCCTTAGATTTTATGAACTTGTAGCCAAGTTTTTGATCCAGGACACATATTGCCTGCTGTATGCAATCTCTCAGTATTTCATTGCAAACTAAAAAAAAGAGCAAATTCATATTTGATTTTTTGCCTAGATAATTACATTGTGGCACTTTATTTCTTCAGAATGTTCAATATGATTGATGCATATATTTAGTAAAAGTCACGAATGGAGAGCCATTTGCATTTCATGACACAGATTTATTGATTTTCTTTAAAAGTGACAACTGTGGCATTTCTACTGATTATTATTATTATTTTTTTTTTTACTAAGCTACTGTAGCTAACGTTACCTGCAAATGCCACATTTCTGAATTAATGTTAGCTAGTCCCAGGGACGTGCACAGACATTTTGAGGAGCTGTTGCTCCAACCTGAAAAAAGGTTTCGTTTAAACTTTGGGAGGGACACATTAAGCAGGGGTCTGGGGGTCCTCCCCCAGGAAATTTTGAGTGTCAAACACTTAATTTCCTGCATTCTGGTGAATTTTTATGCACCAATTTGTGCCTTTTCTGCATCAATTTATGGTGGAATTGGAAATGCTTCTTTCATGTTTTTATTGGGGGGGACAAATGCATGTGTTCTAAATATTGAGGGCCCGGGGGACGTATCCCCTGCTCCCCCCAAAAAAAATCTACACCATTATATCAATACATATAATATGTATTGATTTAGTGGTGTAGCTAAGTGGAATATTTAACAATTAGCTAGCTTCTAGCGCTAGCCAGCGCTACGCTACCATCAACACAACGCACACAGCACTCAT